>JAAGEH010000024.1:4417930-4460520 GCA_011751065.1 Lasiurus cinereus
CCCCCCAATACCCCTCACACACCCACAAATCCCACACACCCCCACACATCCCACACACCCCCACACCCCTCACACACCCACACATCCACACACCCACACCCCCCACAATCCCCACACACCAACACCCCCCCCACATACCCACACACACCCCACACACCCACCCCACACACCCACATACCCCATCCCCTCACACACCCACCCCCCCATCCCACACACCCACACACACCCACACATCCACACACCCACACCCCCCACGGGCCCTGAAGCCAGAGTCACTAACTTCATACCAGGTGGCAGGTAACAAGTGAGGGAAAATGTGCATGGGGGGACTTGGCCAAGCTGACATCCCAGCAGCCCCCACTCTAGCACAGTGGGGAGGGGGGACAGGGGCCCTAACACCCCAGCAGCCCCAATTCCAACACAGTGGGGGGGTGGGCACAGGGGCTGTAACGCTCCAGCAGCCCCCACTCCACCACAGCAGCGGGAAGGTGGGGAGTGGGGGTGGGGGGTGTGACTGGCAGGTAGGTGTTGCCAGCCAGTAGGCGGAGCTCCGGTCTGAGCCCGTATACTTACTGTCACATTTCATCCCCTGGTGGATGAGTCCGTACAGCAGCGACCCACAGTGGTCACAGAACGTGGGGCTGGAGTAGGTGTGGATCTTGAACTTGTGTTTGCTCCGGGGGTCCTAAGGCCAAGAGAAGACAAGAGGCCAGCGTCAGTGGCATGCGTCCCTCTGCAGTGTTCCTGAAGAGTGCACTGAGGGCTGAGGCCCCCCTCTCCTCACGCCTTCACTGGAGCCTGGGCCAGATGTGGGACCTGGTAATCAGTGACCGAAGGGAACAAAGAGGGAGAAACGGGCCGCCCGGTGGGTCACAGCACACTCGGTGGGTCACAGCACACTCGCTGTGCCTGCCTTCGGGGCCTCCATCAGAGAACCCAGCCTGCTGGCTCCTGCCTGCAGCAAGGACTCCTGGGCAGCAGGCACAGTGCACACGCTCCTGTTCTCCCTCCACCTCTCAGCAAGCCTCTGGAGCAGGGGCTCCCAACGAGGGGAGGCACACCCCACAGGAGCAGTTTGACCTTCAAGGGAGGCAATTCGAGAATGAGCTATTAACAGCACACTTTTTGCATTTCTTATGATTCTAGGAGCCTCGTACATAATATATAACATACTAGAAGTCTGATGCACAAAATGCGTGCGAGGGGCTTGGCCCTCACAGCCCCGGCTTCGTCCCAAAGGTCGTCCAGCTGTCCGGTCTAATTAGCATATTACCCTTTTATTATTATAGATATGCTGACATATTTATGCATTTCAGTTCTCTATTATATGTTTTGAAACATTATTTGCTATTTTTCTCATATCACTGCATATTATTATTTTTTTAATAATTTCTTACTGATTTCTTCCTCAGCACTTCAACTGTGCTTTCGTTCTTTTATTTTTCTCTTTCATGGACTCCATGTTCTTTGGAAGCTTGTTTAGACCAAGTGAATGGCCTTTTAGGCTTCTTCCATGAGAATAGGAGGTCACTTTTTGAATAACAGGAATTCTATGTCACAGGAAGGGGGGCATCAGGATATTAGAGATGCTTAGGTGGGGCCTGGCCAAAAGAAGGTCTAGAGTGATTGCAAACCCACATCTGGGATGAGGCCATCTGCTAGGATCTCATCACCTGCAAAACAGCGTTCAAGGTTCACTACAGTCCACAGGCTGTGGGAGAGACTGCTGGTTCCCACCAATACCAGCTCTTCCCTTTAATAACAAAATGCTGGAGTTAGAGCAAAGCACGGCTGCCCGTGAGAGAGGGCATTTCCCAGCCTCCCTTGCAGCTGTGGGTTGATGTGACTGAGTTCTGGCCAATAGGACATGTGCGCTGCGGCATCAACTCCCTTAAAAGAATGTACCAACACCCGACCCTTTGGGCCCCTTCCCCCTTCACACCAGCTGGAAGACGGCGAGAACTGGAAGTGACCACTCTAGGCTCAGAACCATCCTCACTAGCCTTGGACTCTGTCCCTTTGGACAGACACCTGAGGAAAACCTCCCTTCTCTCTCAGTCACTAGATCCATGGGCCACAGGTTACAGCCGCTTCCCCAGTCCCTTACTGACAGACCATGAAGGAATTTGCTCTCCCATGGCATCTACTGTGTTTGGCAGATAGGAGGTGCTCAATACATATTTAAAGGGCGAGAGTTCACAGGTATTGAGCTTCTACTCATGCCTGGAGCTATTTTCAGGGACAATCAGCCATGAACTTACTTAATCATGGAACATCCCTTGAAGTACATTCCAGATAAGGAACTGGAGAGAGTGAGAGTGGAGGTGCAGGGCCCCGTGGCTGCCACGGAGTTGACGAGTCCGAGAGCTGTGGTGGCAGCTGCAGGCTGAGACCACCACTGACCACTGAGAGACCCGCACATGCACACGCTGCATAAGAAAACGACGTGGTGAGAGCTGTGCCGACACAGAAAGCCGGCCAGCAGGAAGGAGCCAGTCCGGCAAGTAGCCGCGAAAGTTAGCTTATGGTCCACATGGAGGCTTTCAGGCAGACTCAGACTTGCAAGTGCCAACTCCTCACAGTCCCTCAGACACCGAGACTGAGCAGGCATGCCCCTCGCCTCTGCCACCTGGAAAGTTCGGAATACAGCTACAGGGTCCTCAGGATCCGGATCCTATGGAGGCCCTAAGGGAGCCTATCCGTGCCTGTCCCTGATGGCGCCACCTCTGATGGGGACGCGTCTGCACTTGGAGAGGCCCCACTCCCTGGACACAGGCGACTGGCAGGGAGGTGATGTTTGGCTCCAATGGCTCCCATGGTTAGTGGCTGGGACACAGGCCAGGAGACAGGCAGCCCCAGGCTGAGATGGGCTCCAAGGAAGAGAGAGGAGCAAGGACAAAGGTCACATGACCTCGGCTGGGGCCTTGGTTCCAGTCCCCTGGGACCTGCCCTACAATTCCACCTGATGCCCCTGTGACCTATAAACATTCTCCTTTGTACCTAAGCAATTTAGGTTGGCAGCCGCTACCTGCAACAGGGCAGGGAAACTGGGATATACGGCCCTAGGGTTCAGGCACTGCCCACTGACCAGGCAGAAGGGAACAAGGCCGGCTCTGCTGGGAGTAACTCTTTCATTGCCAGTCATAGCAAGGTGAGGTGGTGAGGGGCCAGCAGGCGAAGAGAGTGGGGGGTTTTGAGGGGAGGCTCAATGGGTCCAGGGGCTACTTACCAATTAGTGCAAGAGAATGTCAACACTTTCACAGCTGGCACCCTATGTTAGTGAACACGGGTTAAATGCCATCTCTGCCTTTAACCAAAACACTTCCCCTTTCCAGCTCCAAGGGGCCTGCTGACTGCCCTGGGGTCCAGGGAGCCTGAGTCAGAAGCTCCCTCCGTCCATCCGGTTTAGATTCCATTCAAAGGTGCAGTGCCCACCTTCGCCTCCTCCTTCCCCCATCTGGTTCTATACTCAGATCCTTCCCACCCCCAACCACGGGGGGAAGGGCCTCTGCATCCTGTCTCCATCCCCTCCTTCACGCTCAGGGGCCACAAGCTGGAGCCCATGCTTACAAACTGAGTTTGGAAATAGGCTGCATTTGGCCCAGATGGTGCTTCTTAAAAATTTGACTTAGTTGATTTGAAAATATTTAAAAATCATGAAATGTCAGCTCAAAAAGTAAATTTCTGGCTCCTTTTAAAAAATCACAAGCAGTGGCAACACTGACACATTGCTGTGGGCTGAGCAACGCTTGTCCCCTTCAGGGAAGCGATACACAAGCAATCCAGTTCTCCACAGTCCCTACCATTCCCTAATGTCTCAAACCATGCCTGCCTCACTCTTCCCTCCCTACCTGGCCCCTCTGCCAGACAAGCCATCCTCTCTCCCCACAGCACACTGGCTGGGAGCCAGCCAGCTGGGAGCACATTTCCTCACGTCCTGAGTAAGTTCACTGGGCTCATGACCAGATGCTCTCAAAAATAGAATTGAAGCCACCGTATCCCTTTCGCAGCATCACCACCTGATCTCCAGGCCCCGGTCATCTCTCCACCCCTGGAATCAGGTGCCAGAGACCCTGGAATCAGGTGCCAAGACCTTGAAGTGGCTTCTGACCCACTGTTTCCTGTGGCTCAGTCCCACCATGCTCTGTCCTGGGTGAGCTTGGATTTCCAGATTTCCTTCTGCTTCTGATCCTGAGTCCAGAGACTGATGAATGACAACAAAATGATAATCACCTACTGTGCCTTCTGCTGCAACCATGACCTGAGCACAGACTGCTTGCCACGCTCAGTGCCGGGACTCCGGGTCATGTCATCAAACCCTCCCTCTGGCCACTGAGGAAGGCAGTCTTATTCTGGACTTCCAGACGGTGGCTGGCTTAGGGAAGGAAACTGTCCGAGTCTCCAACAAGACAATGGGGAGACAGGCGTGGAAGCCAGTGTGTCGGGCTCTGGCCATGGGCAGAACACCTGGCTGCCCTCCTGCTCCTCAGCCTCCCCACAAGGGTCCCGGCCTGACAGGGATTGCAGAGGAGGACAAATGCAGCACTAGCCAGTGACAGCCACGTGGGGTGCCTTCCGCCCACCCCACAATCAGAGTCTTCATGGTGAACACCCAACCCCAGGACCAAAAGACAGGCAGACCCCACCTGAGCATCTCAGGACAGGGCCTGAGTCCAGACACAAGCAGCTAAGAAGGAAGAAGCACAGGTCAGAAACAAACCAAGAAATCTTGACAAGGCTACGTCTAAACCTGAAACAGCGTCCCGCTGTGTGAGGCTGGGAGTACCCTGCTCGGAGTAGCCTCCCCGTCTGCATGGCCACGTGGCCTGCTCACAGGTGGGCTGCATCTGGCTGAGCTGAGGCAGAGCTGCAGGAATAGGCAGTTGATTGGAAGCACGGGGTCGGGAAGTCCAGGCAGCGTCCATTGGGGTTCGTTCAGACTGTGCCACACCCTCCCTCGCTGCTCAGCACAGAAGCCCCTGAAGAGTCTCTCCCAGGACTCACAGGCTGGTGGAGCGGAGACCCAGTGGGAATCATCTCAGGACAGGGGAGACTGTGGCACAGGCTCTGGAGTCGCTGTGTGACCTCAGCCAAGGCACCCTGTCTGAGTCTCCGGTTCCTGGCCCATAAAAGGGGGATGAAAAGCCAGGCCCACAGCGGAGATTTCTGGGGTGCGAAAACGGCCATGTGAGCACATGAGCCATCATAATGTGGCATGGCTATGGACCACTGTAATATGATTTATGCAGCACTGTGTTTTAATTGAACATGCCATTTTCACTCAAATCAAACTATTTTAAAACAAAACTCTGCAAGATTGTAAACTCAGGAAATCAATGTGTAAATTATGGTTTTCCCTACTACACCTGGAAATGAAGTAGGCAAGTCTTCGAATGAAAGTTTAAAGTGTTCAGTCCCAGTCTCCCTGAGTGGCTGTGGAGTGAGACAGCCACTCCTGGTGGGTGGGCAACTCATGGGAACACCCATCTATCTGCCACACACACCAATGGTTCTCCCTCGTCACCCTCACACCACTGCCCGGAGCTTATGCTGGAGGCAACCCGCAGAGGAGTGGGACACATACACGGCTGTTCCTTGAAGGAAAAGGTATACGAGCAAGGGTTCCCAGCCAGCCCGGTGGAGGAAGGCTGCAGACAAACTACAGTGCAGTCCGCAGAGAGACCGAGGCACACATGCAGAACACAGAAGCGCCGTGTGGTGTGGAATCGTCACGGGGTGTATTCATAAGTGAAACTGAAAAAGGAAAGGGAAACCCAGGTGCAGAAATGTGTAGGTCTTGTGGTACTGTTTTTCATGAGAAAGTGAGAAGGGACACAGAGTACATGGCTGGTACTCCCAGCCCCGCACAGAGGGACACGGTACCCCCAGCCCCGCACAGAGGGATATAGCAGGGAGCAGCAGAGTGAGTGCCCATGTGCACCTGTGGAGGCAAAGGGGCAGGGTGGACAGGGAGGAAGCCATGCCTCTATTTAGATGTTAAGTAGCTCATTTGACTGTTTTTCTGGGAACCACAGAAACCCCCCAGCAGGTATCATTATGCAGGGCCCCAAAGTGCACAGAAAACACCAAAAATTCCCAGGAGACAGGGAAGCATGTGGGCTGAGGTTCTGTGAACATAAAGTGTGTGTAATGTTAGAAGTTGTGATTACATAGTGGTTTTTCCCTGGAGAGGGAATAAAGCTGATAAGGCTGTGTTGGTGCACGTGTGTGTGTGTGTGTGTGTGTGTGTGTGTGTACACATGAGTATGTGCCTCGAAACCATCTGCTCCTGCGTTTGACACGCCGCACCTTTTTCCAGCCCCACTCCTCTGGCAAATAATTAATGATTCCTTGTGAAGGACAAGTGCCTGACATGTACATTTCTGTGGCATTTTAAGTCTGGTTTCCTGGGTTAAGATGGGCACTGGAGCCACCATCCCCATCCAGTTAATCCACAGCCAACACACAAAGCTGGCAGATAGCCATTGGCTTCTCCTTTGGGGGCAAGTTTTTCATCCCTTTTAAATGCCAGTTTCTTCATGTGGAAAGGGGAGAGTGGCCACAGCAATGCCCAGTTGCTCAGATGAAGAGAGATTCTGAGAGTCCCTGCATGGGCTTGCCCAGGCATCACTGGTGGGAATGAGCAGTTAATAACTACTCAGTGTGTTGGGAACTCTGTCCACAGCCTTTGTCCGGGTTTAAGTTCAGGTTGATTTCTTTCTAAATGGTTGGTAACAAATTTTCCCTGGTTCCCCCTTTTCCTTCCTGTGTTGTGTGTCTCTGCCTACTGCAGTAACTGCCCTGCAATTTCTTTCTCTTAGCATTTCTTTCTGCTCTGAAATCATTCTTTCCCACGAAAACTATGGCAGCAGGTGCTCGGGGAAAGGCCTGTATTTTTCTTGGTGTGTAGTCAGTTGTAACAAAAAAAGGCCGCTTCTGTCTTTTCGCTACTTCCTCGCAAATCCTTGTTCATTTTTAAATCTCTAATGCTTCACTGATCTGTCTCTCCATTCCTGCCACAGTACCATCCTTGTTAAACATGGCATAGATTTATAATATCATCTAGAAACATGCATTATACCCACCCACCCCTCTGCCAGCATTACTGTCTGCTTTCAAAACTTCCATGGTTATTCTCACCCACATATTCTTCCAGAATATATTGGAAATGCCAACATTTGCCAACTCTACATCTTGTCCCTTCTAGAAAAATCCCCACCTGCAGCACCAGCTCAGTGAACAGTAATGTGTCTAACCTCATGCTGATGGACCGAGGTCTGGTCAGTGATATGCAATGTGTAAAGGCTGAGCTGGGCCAAGCAGAATCCCCAACAGGAACCTGCGTGGTGCCGGGTGCTGGGTGCCAGGTGCGGGAGCCGAGCTGGCGGTGGGTGGTGAGGAAGGTGTGGGACAGTGTCAGGGCTGACAGCCCAGAAAGCAGAGAGATGGACAGTGTGGCTCAGCACAGCGGCAATGAGCCAGCTCTCCTGAAGGCAGCCCTGGGCTGGAGCAGAGTCCTGGCCACCAGGCCTGCTGGGCAAGGCCTGGCTCCCCACAGGCATCTGAGTTGGTAACTCCCCCAGCCCAACTCCCACCAGCATACCAAGGGAGACTGAATCACAGCCACTACATCCACTGCTGAGCCTCACGTCCGTGCAGGCTTCCCCTTTTCCCCCTTCCCCCATCAGGGAGCAGGGAGCCCTCATGCTCTCAGCACAACATGGGAGTTTCCTTCTGGTAGGCTATGTGCGTGTGCAAGCCAGCCCAGCTCTATGAGGCACCAAGGCATCCAGCACTCGACCTGCAGATTCAGCCCTGTCAATGCCAAGGTTGCCAGAGTCTGAGAAGCCACGTCCTTTCCAGCAGGTGAGGTCTGGCCTGGTCAGGGGAGCTCCACCACAGGAGCCAGTGCCTCATGCAAAGATGGTCAGTGGACGAGGTTTGTGGCCGGGTTGTCTGGATTCCATCGCCAACTCCCCCACGTACAGCCATCCCCCTGGCCACGAGCCTATATTTCACACTTCAGCTCCCACTCAGTCACCAGAGATAACATCTATCTACTCCAGGGATTGTTATGGTGACTGCATTCCTAAAACCTTTAGAACAGCTGCTTGTCAGGGAGCAGGTACTCAATGAATAGCAGGCACTCAGCCCCTGTCATTCACAGTGAATTACTGCTGTCCGGGCACCTATGTCTACTGAGTTGCAACTTTTCCCAATAAACCCTTGATATGCTCCCATTTCTTAAACTTCAACCTGCATTTTTATGCACCAATTTCCTCCACTAAAGCAACGAGCCATTCACGTGTTTATCATTTATTCACCAAATAATCGCCAAGCACCTTGAGTGAGTAGGTGCCGGATGAACAAAATCAAACACAGGTTTGCCCTCCTGAGCTCCCAGGAAGAAGACAGTAAAAAAGCACAAATAAATGTATATTTTCAAATCTGGAAAGGAGACACTCATGGAGCTGAGAGAGTTTGTAGCGAGGGATTAACATGGAGCTGAGATCCATGAGCAACTCAGCTGCATAGGGTCCTGCTTCAAGCCAGGATCTGGCTGGCATCACCCCCAGTCCCTCCTCTACCCTCACCACCTGCCTGGTTCCCAGCGCTGCCTCAGCCCCCCTTCCGTGTCCCCAGCTCAGACCCCATAACTATGAGACCCCAACCCCCATAAAAAGAAATTTAGTTGAGAGCTCAAAATAAGACTTCAAAACTAAATGGTCAAATGCAATCCTGGTCTTGCTTCCCAAACATGGATGGGCCTTGAGCAAGGTACCTACACGCCATGAGAGCCCCGAATGTCTCACCTTTAAAATGGAGACAAGAGCTGCCATGGGGCAGGACACTGCAGAAGAGCAGCTGCATTGCAAGACCAGGCTGCATGGGACTGAAGCTTAGCTGTGTGACTTTGGGCAGTTTACCTAACCTTTCTGTGCTTAAAAGTAAAAATAATAATAGCATTAAGTCCTCATAGGATTATGAGAATTTAATAAGCTAATATTTATAAAGGGCTCAGTACAGTGCCTGGCACTTAGTGAAATACTATTCAAGTGTTTGCTGAATACAAGAACCATTTCTTCGTTCTAGATTTGCAAAGATTAACACAATCGTGATGATACTGTGTTTACTTAGCACAAGGCCGGGCATGTAGCACCTGATGTTAACTGAGAGTGAAAGCTACATCTGTGACCTTGGGCAAGTCACTTCCATGCTCTGGTCTCAGTTCTCCCTTCAGAACACAAAGGGGTGAAGCTGGGCATTCCCAAGGGGCTTTCAATGCTGACAACCTGGGTGGTCCAATCTGTTCACAGAGCGCCTGTCTCTTCTTGTGGAGGCCACAGTGTGAATCTGTAGCTCAGAGTGTACAGCAGTGGGTTCAAGGAACAGTCATACTGCAACAGATCACACGCTCCTGTTAGAAAGTCCTCAGTCACCCGCAAAGCAAGCACATATCCCCACCCTGGCCGCCTCTGCTCCCTGCAGCAGCCAGCAGAGGGACAAGAGACATGGTCTGCATCCCTCTCCCTGGAGGGTCACCCAAAGGCAAAACCAGGGCACAGGCGCTGTGGCCTGGACTTCTGGGTGCACAGCACAGTGCCAGATCCCTCTGCATAGAAGCCCTCGCACACCTAGGTCTGCCTTTCAGAGGAGCAGAGAAACCCTGGGAAGATGAGTTTTGTGCATGCCCACCCTGCCACCCTCTACCCAGAACCTCACTGGGCCCACGCTGCTCCATAGTTTCCAGAAGAGCTATAAGGGACATGCGTCACGTGTAGCTCTGAGGGACTCAGAATCTGTCACGGATCCCACCTTCAGGGATGACAACAACGGTTATTATTACTATAATAGTAGCTAACACAGCCAGGCACTGCGCTAAGAGCTTTACACACCATTAACTCATTTGACCATCACTGAAGTAGGCTGATTATCACCCTGTTTCATGGGGAGAAAACTGGAGCACAGAGGAGTTAAGTTGTCCAAGGTCACAAGCTAGTGATCTGGATCCTAAAATTGGGCTCTTTGTCACCATGTCACAGCCCTGTGATGTGTAGGAGTCAACCAGGGGTCTGAACCCGGGATACACACTGAACCCACTGGACAGCTTGGAATCAGCCACAGGTTCTGATTTCACCTGCCTACATTGGGCCCAGGCACAAGTACTTGGTTATAAAACTCCACAGATAATTCAACTTATGCAAACAGGGTTGAGACCACTGAACTTGGGGGGAGCTCACTAAAAGTTGTGGCCTGGCAGTGGGCTGCATGTGCAAATGCTTAGTGGTGGGAGGATTGCTGGGGCACGAGAGTGAAAGAGAAAAGCTCAGAGGTGGGGAAGGGAGTGGTCAAGAGAGGCCAGACATGGAGGGTGTGAACCAGGAGGTCACAGTTTGATTCCCAGTCAGGGCAACGGCCCAGGTTGTGGGCTTGACCCACAGTGTGGGGTGTGCAGGAGGCAGCTAATTGATGATTCTTCTTATCATTGATGGTTCTATCTTTCTCTCCCACTCCCTTTCCTCTTAAAATCAATAAAAATTATTTAAAAAAAAAAAAAGAGGACGGAGGGATGAGTGGGCCCTCGGGACGCAGGGCGGGCTGGCCGTGTAATCTCTCTTCTAAAAGTGAATGCTGGAGAATGATGTGGGCAGAAGGCAACAGGATTCCGATGAAACGGAATAACCAGATGTTCACATCTGAGTGTCAGAAAGACGACTCCACCGCAATGTGGACATGACAGGCCGGTGAGACGGAGAGGAGTCAGGGAATCAGGACAGGAGGCTGCCAGACCAGAGAGGCTGAGTGGAATCTACATAGCGTTTCTCTCTGTGAGGATGAAGAAGGTAGCAGTATATCATGGTGGTTGAGAGCAGACTCTAAGTTTAGGTCAAGTTCAAATCCAGACTCGGCTTATTAGTCATCTGAGTTGGCAAGCTGGATAACTTGTCAGCCTCGGTTTCCTGATCTAGAATACGGGCATAAGAAAATATCTTTCTCATAGGGTGAAGATGCCATGAGTGTATATAAGTCACTCAAAGCAGCAGCTGGGAGAGGGAATCCAAGATGGCGGCATAGGTAAACACCTACACTGCTGCCTCGCACAACAATTTCAAAACTACAACTAAAAGACAGAATGGACATCATCCAGAACCACAGGAAAGCTGGCTGAGTGGAAGTTCTACAACTAGAGGGAAAGAGAGGGGCTCACAGAAACCCAGAGGAGCTGCAAAAAGCTGAGGTACAGAGACGCGAGCGAGGAGAGAGCGGGTGCCAGAGTACCTGGCTGGCTTTCTCTGGCGGGAGGGAAACGGAGACTCTCAAAGGCATTGAACCCCTTATCCTACGACACTAAACCCCAGATCCAGCCGAAACTCATACGGGGGGAGTTTAGACCGTGAAAAGGGAGAAGTGCACGGAAATTTAGGGGAGCCGCAAAAGATCAAAGGCCTGGTGGCAGCGCGCATGGCACTGCGTGCAGGACAGACTGCTGATTGTGCCGCTGGCTTTCTCGAGTGGGCAGGAGACAGACTCTCCCAACTATGCCACTTCTGAGTCCACTGGGCCCCTGTTTCGGGCGAAACCCTGGGGACCTAGTCTCCTGTGGTCCTGGTGCGCAGGGGAGCTGGAAAGGCAGCGGTTAGAGGCACTGTGGGTGTGCGCCCACACAAGGACCGCTCCAGCGATTACCCAGTCACATGAGACTCAGGGGCCGTGGAGGGCGGGGCCGACTGGAAGGCAAGGCGGTCCCTTAAGCCCTGAGACTCCACCCATCCCAAGCTCAACAGAGGCTTCTGCGGCTTTGTGTCTGGTATCATAAAGCTGAATTCAACACAGAAGTTTTCCCCCGGCATAGTGAAAATGCCAAGACAAGGGAAGGGATTACAAACAAAAGAAATGGAGGAAAAAAAACGACTGGATATAGAGTTCAAAACCACGCTTATAAGGTTTTTCAAGAATATGCTAGAAAAGATGGATAAATTTAGTGAGACCCAAGAGGAGATGGAAAAGATCCAACTAAAGATAAAAAAAGACCAACTAGAAATTAAACATACACTGACTGAAATAAAAACTATTATACAGAGACCTAACAGCAAACTAGCGGAAGGCAAGAATCAAGTCAAAAACTTGAAATATAAAGACTCAGAAAACACTCAACTGGAAAAGCAAGAAGAGAAAAGAATCCAAAAATGTGAAGATAATGTAAGGAGCCTCTGGGACAGCTTCAAGCATACCAACATCAGAATTGTGGGGGTGCCAGAAGAAGAGAGAGAGCAAGATACTGAAAACCTATTTAAAGAAATAATGACTGAAAACTTCCCACATCTGGTAAAAGAAATAGACTTACAAGTCCAGGAAGCACACAGAACCCCAAATAAAAGGAATCCAAAGAGGACCACACCAAGACACCTCATAATTAAAATACCAAGAGCAAAAGACAATGAGAGAATATTAAAAGCAGCAAGAGAAAAACAGTTCATTACCTACAAGGGAGCACCCATACGACTGTCAGCTGATTTCTCAACAGAAACGATGCAGGCCAGACGGGAGTGGCAAGAAATATTCAACGTGATGAACAGCAAGAACCTACAACCAAGAATAATCTATCCAGCAAAGCTATCATTCAGAATTGAAGGGCAGATAAAGAGCTTCACAGAGAAGAAAAAGCTAAAGGAGTTCACCAACTCCAAACCAGTAGTATATGAAATGCTGAAAGGTACTCTTTTAGAAGAGGAAGAAGAAAAAGGTAAAAGACAAAAAATTATGAACAAATACATATCTATCAACAAGTGAATCTAAAAATTAAGTGAATTAAAAATTTGATCAACAGAATAAACTGGTGAATATAATAGAATCAGGAGCACAGAAAGGGAGTAGACTGATAATTCTAAGGAGGACAAAAATCATAAAGCATCAAACAGACTGTGAAATTACAGCAGAAAGATTAAAGTTAGGTGAGGTAGATAAGTGATCAATCAAAGGACTTGTATGCATGCATATAAGCATAACCAATGATCACAGACACTGGGGGGTCGGGATATGCCTGGGAGGGAGGGGGGGCAATGGGGAGATATGTATAAAAAATTAATAAAAATAAATTAAAAAAACACAAAAACAAAGCAGCAGCTGGCATGCTCAGTGTTACATAAGCATTAGCCATGATTATTATGTTGGAGGTACAATAGGGAGTGGCAGTAAGCAGGTGCGGAAAATCTGGGAGCATAGAGGAAGAGGTCCCAAGACTTCCCATTGCTCTGTGGGACTTTGGGGATTCCGTATGGGGCCAAGGGGATCAAAGACAGAAATTTGCATGAGGAAGGGCTGAGATGCAGAAATAAGAAACAACTAAGACCTGAAGGCCAAGCTTGAAAGCAAAAGCAGGCTCACCAACCTGGGTCCAGCAGACACGTATATAAAACCAGGCACCCACCCCCCGCCATTAAATGAATGAATGAATGAATGAATGAATGAATGAATAAAACCAGGCACCGCTTTCAGCTCTTCACATCTATTTATCCCTATGAAGTAGATACTTTGTCACCCTTCTCTTGAAAATGAAGAAATAAGAACACAGAGAAGTTAAGAGACTTATCCAAAGTCACATAGCTAGTAAGTAGCAGAACTGAGACTGAGCACAGGTGCCATGCTCTTAACACTCAAGGCCCAAACCTAAGCCGCCGCGTGTCATCCTGCCTTCACCCTAAACAGCCACTGAAGGTTCCAGAAGGCAGTTCTGAAGATAAGAGATCCTATTTCAGCCCAGAAATGCTTCTAATGGGTCTCAATGTAGAGAAAGGGCTTGGCTGGAGGCAAGGGCAGTCTGGCCTGATCCTCCCAACTGAAAGGAGTTAGTGTGGCAACCTCTGGCAGTGGGTGGTGTGGGGGAATGAACAACACAGGAAGCCATGGCGAATCTTTGCAGGCGCCTCCCAGTCCTGGCGGCAGGAGGAGCGTAATAAACAGGCAAAGTGCTGAGTGATCTTCCCAAAGCTTCAGGAGAAGCCAACCCACCTGCAGATCCCGCCTGACACGTAAGGTACTAAGTCCAGCAGGGGGCGCTGCGGCCCTGGTCCCTAAAGCTGGGCCACACTGCCAGGGAAAGGGGACCTCTTCAGGCTTTTAGTGCTCTTGCCCAGAACTGCTGCTCCCCAAAGAAGGCTGGCTCGACTCAATCCATGTGTTCCCTACTCCCTGCATCCAGCGTGAATGTGCTTCACATACACCACAGCTGTAATCCTCGAATGACTTGTCAACATCTGAAATTAGCAGACTTCTCTTGAAAACTTGGAAAATCTGGACGTTGGTCCTTTAAATAGCAGGAATAAAACGACGGGAGCCAAGCAGGTGGCTGCCCCTTTTGGACAGGGTGCACACGCACCAGATGGACACTCCCTTTAGCACACACTTGACTAATTCATTTACCTGCCTGGCCCACTGGCTCTGAGTTGACCACCAAAAAAAAATGGGATGCTGTCATCATTTCAAAGTCATGTGGCCACACACAAAATATTGGGGGAAGCAGCCAAAAACAGGAGAAAGCCAACTATAAAATCCCCTTCAAATAAAGTTCAAAGGCAGCAAGCACACTGTTCCCACAGGGGCTGCACCACCCCCACTCCCGCCAGCACCAACACTTGTCTTTCGAGTTTGTTTTTTAAATGTCACCTGGTAGGTGAGGCCTTGAACAGTATTCTGTTGTGTGTGTCCACCATTTTCTGTAGCCACTTGCCTACCAATGGCCATTTAGGTTGTTCCTACCCAGCTGCTATGCGTTATATAATAGTGCTGCAGTGCTAGAATCTCTCAGAGATACTGTTGTCAACTCTTTTGGATAAATACCCAGAAGCAGGATTGCTGGATTATATGGCAGCTCCACCCTTCTCTTTGAAATAAGAACACTCTGTGTTCTTATTTCACACAGAACCCCAAATAAAAGGAATCCAAAGAGGACCACACCAAGACACGTCATAATTAAAATACCAAGAGCAAAAGACAAAGAGAGAATATTAAAAGCAGCAAGAGAAAAACAGTTCATTACCTACAAGGGAGCACCCAAACCTGAGCCGCCGCTCCCTTGTAGGTAATGAACTGTTTTTCTCTAGCTGTAGAAAAAGGTTCACTGTGTGAGAATTTATCAAGATGGACACTCTTCCTGTACATCAGTTTTCAAAAGCCATGTGACCAGCCCAGACTAAAACCAGAATCTTTAAATCCAATTCTAAATTCCTAGGAGAGGGAGTGGGGCCTTTCAAGCTTGGGGGTGGAGTCCATGTGCATTGGCCCAACCAGCCGAGGCTGTGGGGTCACAGAGCTGCTGGGGTGCATCCGTGGAAAGGCAGTTCTCAGAGGAAAGGAGTGTCTCCTTCAGTTAATTTGTGCAGGTACACAGAGCTGAGGTTATGAGTCTAGGGTACGGGGTAAGAAGGTGGCCTGGGGCTAGGCTACCGAGGTTTGAATCCTGGCTCTGCTGCTCACTGGTCATGTGATCTTGAGTAACTCAGTCTCTGAGTGCCTTGGTTTCCTAATCTGTAAACTGGGTATGATAACAATGGTACTTATTCACAGAGTGTAATGAATAATAAAGAGTATTATTGTAAAGTGCTTAACAGAATTATCTATGAATGCTGGCTCTTGGATGTTATTGTTAAGAAGAAAACAAAAACTTGAAAATCACAGAATCCAAACCAGTAGAGGTGAGGAGCTCTGGGAATGGAAAGTCAGAGACAGAGGACTACTGGAAGTGAGGCCTTCTGGTGAGACCAGCACCTTCCAGCCCCGGGCCTGCCTCTCCACAAGGTCCTCTGCCCTTCGATTCTGTTTCCCCCAAATCTGCAGGCTCCACAGGCTGAGGTCTGCTGGGAAACTGCCCATTCAGGCTCTGAGCATCCTACTCCCAACTAGGAGATGCCAAAACAATTCCCAGAACAGGACACCTCCACCTCGCAGGCCCCAGCAGCTCTGCCTGCTAAGAGGGACAGTAGGTTTCCATCCCACAAACCAAATCACGAGTCTGCATCTTCTTCCCCCAGGGGAAGCTCTTCGTCTTTGTGACTGCGAGGGACAAAGGGCATGGAGAAGCAGTGGTGCTTCCCTGCACAGGCCATAGCCGGCGCATGGCGAATGGGAGCAGAACCAGGTGAATTCACTTCACAATCAAAAGAAGCACATTTATTGCCTTACCATCATTTCATTAGACTCTCCCAACCAGCCTTGAGAGCTGCCTGTCTTTCCATTCTGTGGCTAAACGAGGCTGGGTCCTGGCAGCCACCTCCAGGATCAAGGACCACAGGTAGTAATGAAGTGACTCAGCATGCTCTGTGCAGGCAGAGCACAAGGCCTTCCTATGGACCAGCTCACGTCACCCTCACCTGACCCCCCTGACAAGGGCACTGGCTCATGCTGTTTTCAAGCAAGAGGAACTGAGACAGAGAGGGCAGGTAACTGGCCCATGATGAATCAGCTAGTTGGTGGCAAATCTGGAATTCACATCCAACCCCTATATAACGTTCCCTGAGGCTGATTTCCAAACTCGGCTGCTCATCACAGTTCCGTGATGGACTTCACAGATTCCCGGCCCTTGTCTGTGTCTTCAGGGGCGGTCAGGGTTAGCAGGCTACCCTAGTCATCTAAAGCATCCAGCTATCAGCATTCTGCAAGTAGCTTTTGAAATCACAATGGACACGTGCTACATTGACCTGTTCAACGTCTCTGCTTCCTCTTTATAAGAGTGCCACCATTACCCTTCACCTATCCAATACCCCTCCCCAGCGTGCTTAGTCTTAGAGGGAACACCTTAAGAACAGAGGTCCACCAGATCACCTCTCTTCTTCTCAAATTTTAGTTTAGAACCAACGTAATGTAAGAACCCAAATCAGACACTGTTGGTGTGGTGATTCCCATTTTCCTCTAGTTCTCTGGGGTTCCCCGGACCCTTTCTAATGCACGCCTTCCTACTTGAGTGAAGCAGAGGTGGTTTCTGGTGCAGACAACCAAGCCACACTAAAGGGAGGAACCACCAGTGTGGTCCAGCTGTCTCATGAGTCTGGGGAAATGTGGACACCTGCATAGATACCACCTCAATCAAGATCTAGACGTCTCCATCAGCCTAGATCCACTGCGCAGCATCCTGCCACACAGGTGCACTTGACTTACAGAACCTGGCAGGCACCCTTGGGTTGTTTCCAGAGTGTTGTTAGTATGACTGCTGAGGTGGTGATCGTCACTTTAGCTAATAAGTGCACATACCCTTAAGTAATTCCCCAGCAAACAGTCCTAGAATTGTGATTCTTAAGTCAAAGGGGATTAGATTTAGTAATTCTTTGCTCAAAAAGGTCATTAAGGCTTTTGAGACACATCAGTAATTTTCTCTTCAGAAAGATTATACTAATATATACACACTCACCAGTAATATTTTAGAATGAATTTCCCTCCTCTTCCTCCTGTTTATTCTTTCGTTTGAGTCCCATTTCTTTTTATATTATTACTAAGACTATGTTTTATATTTATGTGTATCCTATGGTATATCTTTGCCCCTTTTATTTTAACCCATGTCCTAAATTTCTCTTAAGACTTTGCCTGGAATTATACATTGTCCATCCAATCTGATGGCAATTGCCTGTGGGTAGAGAACATCACCTCATTTCCATAGTGAGGTAATGGACACTCAACTACCACTTCTACCATCACAATCTATACTTTCCAGATTTTATCGTTCCTTGCTGGCTTATTTTGATCTTTATTCCTATGTTTTGTTATATTGATCAAAATTTTCTGTTACTTTTATCTCTGAGTTATTAGAGATAAAAATAAGTCTATTTGAACCAATATATCTATGCCAAGAATTAAATGGCATTAAATATTTTATTTAGGATTGTTCATCTAGACCAGCAATTTTCAATTGGTGTGCTGCAAGAATTTTTAAAACCTGCAATACCTGACTATTTACTATTTAGTCAGGGACACTGATCTCTTTTCCCTTAGATAGTCAAATAAAAAAATGACAACAGCCAACACAAGAGCCATCCAATGTCAATCAAAATTATACCTATTATCTTTGTCAGATTGGCAAAAAAAAAATATATATATATATATATGTATGTATGAGCAGAACTTTAGTAATTAGTTTATGTGCCATGAAATGCAAAGGGTTGAAAAAACGCTGATCTAGACACAGAGTGTACTACAGTTTACTTTTCTATGCCAACTTTATTAGGCTATGCTGGTTAGTTATAATAATAAACTGGTAGCTATTGATTTTATCAGCTCATTAAAGTTTCCCACCCCTTTTCTCACATGCACTACTCTCTGAGCTAAGCCTCATGATCCAGGCCTGATAAATTATGAAAGTGCATTCTCCTAACAGAAGAGGACCAACCAATGAGAAGTTTTCCGGAGACGGATTCTGAACTCTCAGAGTAAGACAGCCACCTCTACCATTAGAGCTTTTATCTTTCCAGCAGGTCAATCATAACCAGGTTGATAGACATATCTGCAGACATGCCCTGTCTGCAGCAGGAGCAAATGAGGCAAAGATTAGTCATTCCAAGTCCCGGCAAGAAACAGAAGGCACACTCAAATTAAAAGAGTCTGAGAAAGTTTTTGGAGGAGAACCAAGATGGTGGCACAGGTAAATGCCATTACTCGCCATCTCCCATAACCACATCAATATTACAATTAAAACACAGAACAGCCATCATTCAGAACTACCTGAACTCTAGTTGAAAGGAAATCCTACAACTAGAGAAGTAAAGAAGAAAACACATAGAGACTGGTAGGAGGGGCTGGTCCAACATCCCTGTGTAGCATTTTTTAATCTGTGGGATATCTCCAAGGCCTCCTATGAGAAGCAGAGGGTCCCCATATCAGAATCCAAGACCAGGATTCCAGAGCTGGGAAGAGAAGTCAGTGTAACTTCAGGAGTGGGGATTGTGGCTGAGTGACATGGAGATTGCTGGAGTCCCAAGTGTTCCTCTTAAAGGTCCCAAGCATGATGAACTTACATGTCCCACTCCCTCTGATCCCCAGCACTGGGAAGTGGCTTTTGGGGAATCCAAGGACACATGGTGAGAAACTGGACTGTCTGGCATCAGAGCAGGAACTTAGGGGCAGCTTATTCCAAGACAGGGATGCTCGTAAGAGTCATTATTCCTATGCTCATTGTAGAACTGACTGACAGACATGTCTGAGTTTCCATCAGTATGGCCCACACTATTCACTCCCTCTGGTGATTCTGAGACCCCACCCAATCCAATTTGTAGCAGCTTTTCCATATGAATGGCCTGTCCTCGCTCCGGCTTCAGAATTTCCTAAAACCTCTCAAACTAGCAACAAGTGCCATCAATGTACCCCAATACTATCACTAAGAGGTCCAAGACCCAGCACTAGCATCAGCCTGTCTTGCTTCACAGCTGGATCTCACCTGGGCATTTCCCAGCCCAATACAAGTAGCAGCCATCTGCAGATTTCTTTGTAGCTCCTGCTGGGTGGCCCCAGGCAGTCATTGACTTTGCACCTCCTGGTAGGCCCCAGCACCAATGCACCTGGTGGACAGCTGCAAACATACCAGATTATAACTCTACATATCCACAATCAACACACTCAAGGGGATGACTCAGTGAGCACCAAAGCCCCACTGATGTGAGTCCTGCTCCATAGGGGTATCTCCTGCATGACAGCTCTTCCACTATAGATGCAGTTGGTCCTCACAGTCAATTGGCTTGAAGGTCAATTCCTCCAATTCTCAATGATGCAAACAGCAATCAAGGCTCAACTACAATAAGACTGTGTACACAGCCCAAACAGGGGCACACCTAGAGTGCCCAGCTCAGGTGACTGAAGAGGCTGACACACGAGGCCTACAGGATACCTACTACACAAGGTCACTCTACCAATTCCAGAAGACATAACAGCTCTACCTAATACACAGAGATAAACACAGGGAAACAGCCAAAATGCAGAGACAAGGAAACATGTTACAAATAAAAGACATGGAAGTAAGCAAACTACTGGATACAGAGTTCAAAACAATGGTTATAAGGCTACTCAAGAATCTTAATGGGACCTTCAAGGAAATCAAAGAGAGCTTCAAAGGACTTAGTGAGAATGTCAAAGATATTTTAAAAAGGCCAGTCAGAAATTAAGCATACACTAATTGAAATAAAGAATAATTTATTCTTTAGATTCAACAGTAAAGGATCCCAAGAATCAAATCAACAACTTGGAGTATGAGGAAGCAAAAAACACACAACTGGAAGAGCAAAAAGGAAAAAAAAAATCCAAAATATGAAGATAGTATAAGGAGCCTCTGGGTCAATTTCAAGCATCCCAATGTTCATATTATGGGGGTGCCAGAAGAAGAAGAGAGAGAGCAAGATACTGAAAACCTAGTTGAAGAAATAATAACAGAAAATGTCCCCTACCTGGTGAAAGCACAGAGAGTCCCAAACAAGAGAAACACAAAGAGGCCTACACCAGGACACATCATAATTAAAATGTCAAGGGTTAAAGACAAAGAAATAATCTTAAAAGCAGCAAGAGAAAAGCAGTAAGTTACCTACAAGGGAGGGCCTATATGACTGTCAGCTGATTTCTCAACAGAAACTTTACAGGACATAAGAGAGTAGCAAGAAATATTCCAAGTGATGAACAGCAAGGACCTACAACCAAGATTACTTCACCCAACAAAGCTATCATTTAAAATTGAAAGTCAGATAAAGAGCTTCACAGACAAGAAAAAGCTAAAGGAGTGCATCCCCACCAAACTAGTATTACAAGAAATGTTGAAGGACATTCTTTAGAAAGAAGAGGAAGGAGAAGAAGAAAAATATGAACAATAAAATGACAATTAATACATAGCAATCAACAATTAAATCTAAAAATTAAACCACCAAGAAATCTAGTCAACAAAATAAACTGATGAACAAAATAGAATCAGAGACATGAGAACATGGAACAGACTGATAAATCCCAGAAGGAAGGGAGATAAGGAGGCGAGAAGAGATTAACTAAATATCTTATATGTATATATGCAATACCTATGGACACAGATAATAGGGTGATGAATGCCTGGGGTAGGTCAGGAACTGGGTGGAGAGGAACAAAGGAGGAAAAAAGAGGAACATCTGTAATACTCTCAACAATAAAGATTTTAAAAGAAAAAAGAAAGTTTTCATGGGAGGATGAATTATAGAGGTATGGGCATTGTGTTGGGAAACAAGAGGTGAATCTTGTCTTGGCCATAACCAGTGACACACAAATAAAGGCTTCAAAACACCTGGACTTTGAGGATTTCCCTCTCTTGCTGTGCTTGGAACTCTGGGACTATTATGTAGATGAGCTTCCGGTGGCCCACAGAAGAACTGAAGTGCCACCAGCATGCTAGCCATCAGTCATGCCACTGAGGCTGTTCCAGGAGACTGTGATACTGTAATCAATAATAAGAAATATTATTCATCACATTTCTGGCCCACAGCTCCTAAAACCCTAGGAATTTCCTGTGATGACAGGGATAAAGGTGTGTTCTGTTATGTCAATGAGGTGACTTTTAGAAAGGCTACCTGGATGGGGGCTGGATGCCAGAGGAACCATGTGATTTCAGGGTTGGAACTTTCAGTCCCAACCCCTGACTTCTGGGGAGGGGAGAGAGTCTAAAGACTGAGTTCAATTGTCCATAGCCAAAAATTTAAATCAATTGTGCTGATGTGATGAAACCTCCATAAAAACCCAAGAGGATGGGCTTTGGTGAGCACGTGGAGATGCGGTGATAGTGGCACTGGCAGAGAACGCGGAAACTCAGTGCCCCTTTCCATTTACCTTGCAGCTCTCCCATCGGGCTATTCCTGAGTTGTGTTCTTTCATAATAAACTGCTAATCTGGTAAGCAAATTGGTTTCCTGGGTTCTGTGAGCTGCTCTAGCAAATTAATTGAATTCAAGGAGGGTGTCATGGGAAACTCTGATTTAAAACCAGTCCATCAGAAGTAAAGGTGATACGTACTGTGAACTTTAAACTGATAGCCTGTTTGGAGGGGGTCATTAGAACCTTTGATTTGTATCTGGGTCATCAGAAGCACAGGTAACAACCTGAGTTTGCGATGGGCATCTGAAGGGGTGAAGGGACTGAGCCCTAACCTGTAGAGGTGATGCTGTCTCCAGGTAGGCAGTGTCAGAACTGAATTGAATCACAGGGCACCCAAAGGTGTCTGAGAATTACTTGGTGCTTTGAGGAAGCCCTCCCTCACCTACTGGAATTGGTACCAGATCCCAGTTAGTGGTCCCACACCAGCCAAGTCACTAGCTGACCATGACACTGAGAGCCTGACAGAGATCAGCTACCCAGGCAGGTCAGAGAGTCCTCCAAGCAGTACACAGACCCATGAGAAATAGTAGATGACTGCTGGTTTTTAGCGACTGCATTTGGGGGTTATCTGTTACATAGCAAAGGCAGCAGACACAACGGCCATGAGAAAGCACCTTGCCAGCACTGGAGCCTTCGTTCCATGTCCCAGAAGCTCTTCTCCCATCCCCAGCATCCTTCCCACGAACTAATCTCTTTTTCTACTCCTCATCAGAGTTGGATGCTCTCACTTTCAATTAAAAAATTCATGAAGTTTTACTTTTTCTCTGTGATCCAATACAGTTTAAAACAAACAGAAATCTTTCATTCCTCTAAAGTTTAAAGTAATTTCCCCATGAAGCGTATTAGACTGGGGCCTTGGGAGAAAAAACATTTCTTGGGCAATGTTCTCATTTCTCTCTTGATTATTCCCCGATTCTGGTTTTCAATTTCTTCTGCAGACAAAAGTGGCAATTTAAAATTTCCCGGAAAATCATTCATTTCTACCAGATCTTAAAAGACATTAGCATTTATCTACATACCCTTTAAAGTATATAAATATAACATATCCTTTTTAAATCTCCTTCTATTTTCCTTTTATTAAATCTTCAACATGGAGCACTGTTTGTCCTTTTTAAATACTTCTCCATGAAGCTGGACCTGATCAAGAAACACAAAGGGTGCGCCCCCATGCGTGCCCACCGCTGGGAGCTGCCAAGTTAGTGATGGAGCCAGCAGGGCGCAGGGCATCAACAATGGATTTATACAGCACCTTGATTATATATAATAAAGAATTACTTCTAAAACCATAAAATATCGAATAAAGCATTTTTCTTATAAACCTAAAGGATCCTTTTGTCCCACCTGGCATAGAGCCACCACTCAATAAACATTATCATCAACTACCACTCCTCGGCAGGTCAGAGGGGACCTCTAGCCCTTCTTGAGTTGGGAGATTCTCCTCCAGGTAGTGACAGTGAGTGAGAAACCACTCATGGAGTGCCTTCTGTATGCCAGATACTATTGTGGATATGGTTCATCAGTTTCTTTACAAGGCCATGTAGACCCTCTGAATGGCACCAAAACGTGTGCATCTTCCATGAAGTCAGAGGTTCTGCTTGTGGGACCAGTTAGTGGTCAACAAGCTCTGCAGTAGGTTTACCAGAGAGCCTTCCCTCCCATAAAGAGTGAAATCTAGTTCTCCACTATCCAACGGAACACTAGCAAACATGCCCAGGATGAAAAGCACTTGTGAATTGGGACAGGCTTCCTAGCTCTTCTTGGAATCACCACATGTACAAACCAGAGCAAGTCAACTGGAGGACACAGGCCACATGGAGAACCACAGCTCCCAGTCCAACAACTTGCTCACTGCCAGTCTTGTGAGCCGAGCCATCCTAGATCATCCAGCCACCAAATAGCCACCAACACAGGTGACACTAAATTCCGTGCCCAGGGCAAGTACCTCATTTGACTCACCCTAGTCCCAGCCTTCAGAGACAACTCCTCTCTCTATTGTTCTGAGAAGATCTCTCTGGAGGCTGTTTATGTGGGTAGTATTATAAGTGATGGGCATTATAAATGATGGGCAACTGTAATGTCCATACACGGTACTTGAAATGGTCCAAGAGACAGCGAGATTAAGAGCTCCCAGACAGGGAAGAGACCAGGAACCGGAAGGGTATTGGCAGGTGACCAGAACTCTGTCATGGAGGTCCTCCATTGTGGGTACCCATATATGTTGATTCCCATTGGCACTGACTAATTGGATCAGTAGCTGGGCTCACTGGGACAGTGCCTGGCCATAACGTTCCTCAGGCGGACGAATGTTCCGTGCCTTGTACCTATCTGTAGAAGACAAGGTCTAAGATCCAGCATGTTCCTTAGCTCAGGCTGGACTTGGAAGAGCAGAGGGTCAAGGGCAGAGCTCAGCATGTTCCTTTTCCATGGATGGAGACTGTGCTTTACTGCTCCATGAGCTTGCCACACCAGCTCTCCAAGGTCACACAGGAGGAGGGCACTCCTCCAAACCTGTGTGAGCCTCAGGGGCAGCCAGAGGGAACCTGACCAGGTTGGTGAGCAGGTGTGGACAGATCTTTCTTCATGTCTCTGACCATGGACAAAGAAAGGTCAATGAACTGAGAAACCAACTCAGTTGTCTGGACCAATTCATCACCTTTCCTTGGAACTGTGCCCAGAGATGGGATCATCCCAGGTAGGCTGCCAAATCCCATGCATGCATGCTGCAGGGTGCTTCCTGCTCTCCCCATACCAAAGTGATGGGTGGCTGCACCACGCCATGCATACAAAGAGGGATGCCTACCCACTATGGGGCTGCATACTGCCAGGAAGCACTGCCAGGTGGCAGCAAAGAACCTGCTTACCCCTCCCACTATGCCATGGACCATTTCCTTACTGCCTGCTGTCATCATCTCCCCCCCACACAGCTCTTGCCAGGTCCCAGGCTGTCCTCAGTGCTGTTACTGATATTTAGATGCTATATTGTAGTAGCCCTTATTTTATCCCATCTTCAGCAGAAGAATCTAAGGCACAAAGGTCACATATATTTGACCTGCGAATGCTGGCTCCATGGTGTGTGATTTCTAACCAGTCCTCAATATTTAGTCCCTTAGTTTTTTTTCTGAGAGACCACCTCTCCTTTACTCTCAAATTATAGAATAGGCACAGAGCCCTCCTTTCCACGAGCAAACACATGACAGATCTGGCCAATGAGCACAGCCATCCTTCTGGCTGCATATGACTCACGGTCCAATGAGACTTCAGCTCTTCTCCCGGGAGCTGATACATAAGAGGAGGGGCGCTGCAGCCATCACACTCCCTGGGAGAAACAGGTCCCTGAGGCTGAAACCAAGACAGGAGGGTCAAGCTGAGACCTGGAGAAGCATAGTCCTGAGGATCTCATATCTGCACCCGGATCCAGGTGTCTGAAGCCAGCCTACCCCAGGGCTTTTCAGTTTCAGGGAAAAAGAATTTCCCCTTTCACATTAGTCAGTTTGAGCTAAGTATCTGTCTTAGGCAACAAAACAAGTCAACAAATACAGGAGTTGGAAAAAGTAGGTCTACAGTTGTTTGTATGGAAAATAATACAAATATATATATATATATGTGACCTAATATGCAAATAGACCAAACAGCTGAACAACCAGTCACTATGACATGCACTGACCACCAGGGGGTACACTTGGGGCATGGCAGGCGTCAGCCATGGCAGGACAGTGGCAAGCTCAGGGGGTGCCAGACCAAGGCAGGGTGCCAGTCGCCGTCATGGAACAAGCCTCTAGTAGTTACTAAAATTCTTTGCTCCCACACACCTAGATCCTGCCTGGAGCTTGCACCCACTGCTGGGTCCCAGAGCCAGTCTGATGTCAGAAGGTGCAAGTGGAGCTGGAGCCATCAGGAAGCAGCAGCAGCAGGAATGGGGCTGCCTGCAGACAGGGGACTGATGCAGAGGATGGACCCAGACTCGCCCCTGTGCCCACTAGAGCCTTGCGGTCCACAGTTCCTTTTAAGGTGCACGAAATTGTGCACTGGGCCCCTCACTAATTAATAATACAAGAGTGAACTTTTTCGTGTACTCCAACTGTAACGCAACTTTGCCAACCTGCATAGACAGGCTATGGAAACACCACCCCTTGGCTGCTCCTGAGTACCCAGCCTCCATCTGCATGAACGTTCAGAGCAGCAGAATGGGGCCAGGCTATCCCCCAAACTTCTCTGCCTGCTTTCCTGGGGATGAGAGAGCAATTGCACTAGAAGGGCCAGAGAGTGTGATCTGAGGGAACTTGACAATTGTCCCACCTTCGTCTCTGCAGACAGGCTGGTAAGGACTGGTGGCTCCGAGATGCTTGTAGTTCTTAATCCCAAGTACCAGTTTCTAGGCAGAGCAACTGTAGCATGAGCTCTCGTTTGTTCATGTTGCTGTGGCAACAGAAATGCCTCTATTTGCAGGGACCTGGTGGTAAATGACTATTTGTAAGAGGTTACCAAGAGTCAAAGATATCCAATGCCATAAGGTAGCCACCACTCTGAAGGCAGCTATCAGGTCTAAGGGGGTAAGAATAGGACCAATAATGGACAAAATCCAGGTAGAGAACTCCAGGAGAGTGAACCAAAACAGGACAAATAAGAGAACTAGGGTGACAGCTGCCCAGTGGGAACCCTGATCGCAATTCATCACTGGGCGGTGGGAGGCTGAACATGGTGGGAAATACTCCTGGGAAAGTTCAAGACTTCACAAGTCTTTGTGCTGAGTGTCTTATCGCACATACACAATCTGGCATAAGGAACTCAGGGTTGGCTCATTAGCTTATCATTGTCACAGTGGCTGGGGTTCCTTCCTTTCTGCCATGCTCAGCATGTCAGCCATACCTCCCTTACCATCCCAAAGGGCTATCACAACCACAAGCAGGACAAGAAAGAGATGTCTTCTCTTATCAGAAAGGACAGTCTTGCCTAGAAGCCTACCCAGCTTCCGCTCCACACCCCACTGAGCCGAATTCAGTCACATGCTCATTCACTATCTACAGAAGCCCGTGGGAAAGCAAGTTGCCAGGTATCTCAGATTCTAGCATGAAAGATGCCTGTGCCAGAGAGTGAAAGACACAAGTGGCTGTCAGGAGGCAATCAACAAGATACCCAAATTTACATAAACTCATACCAACCCTAGCCAGTTTGGCTCAGTGGATAGAGAGCCTGTGGACCAAAGGATTCCCCATTTGATTCCAGTGAAGGACATGTACCTGGGTTGCAGGCTCATTCCTGGCTCAGGCTCATGCAGGAGGCAACCAATCGATGTGTTTCTCTTACATCGATATTTCTCTCTGTATTTCCCTTCTCTTCCACTCTCCCTAAAAAATCAATGGAAGAATATCCTCGGGTGAAGAGCAACAACAAAAAACCTCATACCAAGGTTTCTGCCATACATAACCTTATAGTATCTATACCATCATTCATTGAACATGTTCCATAAATCAATACATTTTTGGTTTACCTTGACTTAGGTAGGAAATTTTACATCCCTAGTACAAAGGCAAAACCACTACTAGATACATTTTTCCAATCCACATTAAAATAAATTCATAATGATTAAAGCAAAAATTATTTGCCTGTTTTACCTAACAGCATCCCTGGCCTCACCCATAGTAGTTATACTGTGGGGTTCATAGTAATGGGACAAAGTCATGTCCTTCTAGTTCCTGGGTCCACATATCAACATTTCCCTAGCCATCAAGGGCATGCATGGAAGGTATTATGCCAACCACCTTTCCACAGCTGAACAGCTTAGCCCCACCCAACACTCTCCATGCATCAGCTGTCAAGATGAGAAGACATTTATGAAACCTTTGCATAATCTTGTTAACTAATGTCACCCCAGTAAATTTAATAAAAAATTGCAAAGACATTTAGCAACATCATAGTAGGAGAACTAGCTGGTTTCCTGTACCACCACACTCCCATTTAAAATGTCTTATTTTTTCTATTAAAATGAAAAGTGTCCCAGAGGCTGTAAGAGCCTCTACGTGCCTTGGCAGGAGACCATCCCAACTTCTTTGTCTCAGGGTCCTCACTCACAATGACTGTGGACAAAGAGATGTGACTGGTGCCCATTACTTACATCAGAGGCTGGACCCTTGTCGGCACCTGGGCAGGAAAACGTGACAAATTCATGGCACCGCTTGTGCACAACAAAACAGCAGACTGCAAAAGAGAAAATAAAGGGAGGAGGCGGGGAGAAGGAGAGTGGGAGGAAGAGAGGAGAAGGGGAGAGAGATGGTTAAAACCTGACTTCATGGGAAGTAAAGGCTTATGGCAAAGAAACAATGCCTTTGCTTCTCCTATCCTAGCTGAAGTCAAACTGGGTACACCGATATTAGATCTTACAAACTAGTTAATTTTCTAAAGTAACTTGGTCCAAAAGATCACATATACTTAACATTACACTCCTTGAGCATCAGTTACATTGCCGGGTTTGGGAACAGAATGTTGTTCCTTAAATCAGGCACCGTGAGAAGCTGCTGGCTTGTGTCAGATTCATAATGCACAAGAAACATGTATACATAAACACGAGAATGACACATAGAGAAAGGCAGGTAATAGGAAGGGCATGTGGAAACAGAAGGGAGCAGGAGAGGCAGACTGCATCCCATCTCACCCAGGACTAATTCCCAGCAGGTGGAAGAGTGGGAGGAATAGCTGCGATGTTTACACTACCACATTAGTGATTTGCAACCAAATACATACACACATATTCTGTATTTGAATTTGTTTGAGTTAAATGCATCAGTGCATGGCTCTACTATTTGGGGACTGTATCACTTAGGAAAAAGGAAAGTCAGAGAATGTATACAAAATAACACAGATTTTTAAATGCATATCTTCCTTAATGGTCTTATTATTCAAATCACCTTGAACAAACTCTAGACTGTGGATTCCTGGAGGACAAGTCCGATGTTAAAGGAAGAGCATCTTTCTTTTCTAATTTATTCTATCCTAAATAATAAAGAGCTAATATGCTAATTAGACCAAACAGCAGAACAACCATCCGGACAAACTTCCAGACAACCATCTGGATGAAACCAGGGCTGTAAGGGGCTCAGAGGGCTGAACCCCTTGCATGATTTTTGTGCATTGGGCCTCTAGTTTTTCAATAAGAATTTTACATTCAATATTATTTTGTATTATTTTCAGGTGTGCTGAAGGTTGCCAGAGGGGAGGGGGCTGGAGGATGGTGGAAAAGATGAAGGGATTAAGAAGTAAAAAATTTGTAGTTACAGAACAGTCACAGGGATGTAAAGTACAGCATAAAAGACTATAGTCAATAGTGTTGTAATAACTATGTATGGTGTCAGATGGGTGTGAAATTTATCTGGATGACGACTTAGGTAAGTTATGTAATGTCTAATCATTGGTTGTATACCTGAAACTAATGTAATATTGTATGTCAACTGTAATTGAAAAATAAAAAGTTATTTAGGCCCCGACCAAAGAAAGCCAAGATGGCGGCATAGGTAAATGCCAGTACTTGCCACCTCCCACAACCACATCAAAATTACAACTAAAATACAGAACATACATTATTCAGAACCACCTGAAATCTGGCTGAATGGAAGTCCTACAACTAGAGAAGATAGCACATCAAAACTGATAGGAAGGGTGGAGGCGAAGAACAGGCTGGTCCCAAACCCACGTGTGGCATGTTTTCAATCAGGAGGGATATTGTGATGTCAAAGGCCTCCCATTAGGAGCAAGGCATTCCAGCCCAACAACAGAGCCTCAGCTCAGGGTTCCAAAGCTGGGAAGAGAAGTTCCCATAACTTCGGGCTGTAAAAACCAGTGGGGAGCATGGAACAGACCGATATACCTCAATATGGGTTGGGTGACAAAAAGAGATAAGCCAAAGAACTTATATGGATAGAACTTATACTTATATGCATAGCCCATAGACACAGGCAGTAAGACAGTGAAGTCAAGGGAAGGGGAGAGGCTAAAGATAGGGACTGGGAGGAGGTGGGGGAAGGGGGAAAATAAGAGATATCTGTAATACTATCAACAATAAAAAATATATTAAAAAAAAACACATAACAGCAAGGACTGTGGCTGAGTGACACAGAGACTGCTAGAGTCCCAGACAGGTCCTCTTAAAGGAACTGAGCACAAACTTACACAATCCTACTCCCTCTGAGTTCCTGAACTGGGTGGTGGCTTTTGGGGATCAATGGACCTATTTGGAGGAACTGAGTTGTCTGGCATTGGGACAGGAACTCATTGGTGGCTTTCTCCCAGACAGGGGTGCCTGCAGGGGCCATTGTTCCTATGCTGGGACAACTCCTGTCACAAAGCCGACTGGCAGCCATATCTGAGTTTCCCTGAGTAGCCCATACTGCTGGCTCCCTCTGGTGATTCCCTGAAACCCCACCCTATCCAATATGCAGCCCCATCCAAACTGCTTGCAGCAGTTTTCCATATAAATGGCCTGTGCTGGCTCAAGCTTCAGACTTTTCTAAAACTAACTGAAACAAGCAGCAGCTGGAGTCAGCATGCCCCAAATCTATCAATAAGAGGCCTAAAACCCAGCACTAGCATTAGCCTGTCTTGCTTCACAGCTGGATCTCACCTGGGCACTTCCTAGCCCAATACAAGTAGCAGACATCATCAGATCTCTTTATAGCTTCTATTGGGTGGCCCCAGGCAGTGGATGACTTTGCACCTCCCAGAAGGCCCTACAGCCAATGCATCCAGTGGACAGCTTCAGATCATATAAGATTATAACTCTATATATCCATAGCAACACACTCAAGGGGCAGACTCAGTGAACACCAAAGCTCCAATGAAACCAGTCTTGTTCCCTAGGGGTATCTCCTGCACAGCAGGTCAATTCCTCCAATTACCAGTGACACCAATAACAATCAAGGCTTGACTATAAGAAGACTGTGCACACAGCTCACAAAGGGGTGCAACTAGAGTTTCAAGTTCAGGTGACTGACTGGGGAGGCTGATCCACTGGGCCCTATAGGACACCTACTATACAAGGCCACTCTACCAATCCCAGAAGACATTAACAGCTCTACCTAATACACAGAAACAAACACAGGGAAGCAGCTAAAATGCAGAGACAACGAAACATCATCCTATCTAATAAAAAGGGAATATGCAAATTGACCATCACACCATAACAAAGATGGCTGTGCCCACAGCAGAGGCAGGGATCCTATAACACAAGATGGCTGCATGCAAACTCTGACAGGAGGAATTTTCATATATATTTTACTAATTTTCTTTCATCTCTAACACATCTATTATAGAGAAAGGGCAAATAACAATATTAAAATAGTTCCTCTAATTAATTCCCTTTTAATGTGCACAAATTTCATGCACCAGGTCACTAATGTATCATAAAAGTCCAATATGCAAATCAACTACACAGTGGAATTACTGGTCACTATGATACGCACTGACTACCAGGGGGCAGATACTCAAGGCAGGAGCTGCCCCCTGGTGGTCAGTGCATTCCCACAGGGGTAGCACCACTCAGCCAGAACCAGTACTAAGGAGTAGCAAGCCCGGCTTCTGGTTAGTGAGCGCAGCAGTGGTAGTGGGAGCCTCTCCCACCTTTGCTGCAGGCAGACGATAAGGAGCGAAGGGTCTTGGACTGTAAGAGCCCCGAACTATGAGAGTGATGTGACTGCCAGCTTAGACCGAACTCTGGGTTTGGCCTAAGCTGGCAGGCAGACATCCCCCAGGGGTTCCAGACTGTGAGAGAGTGCAGGCTGGGCTGAGGGACCACCCCACCCCAACCCCCAGTGCACAAATCTCATGCACTGGGCCTCTAGTGTTACAAATAAAAGAAATGGAAGCAAGCAACTACTGGATACAGAGTTCAATACAATGGTTATAAGGTTACTCAAGAATTTTAATGGTAACTTCAAGGAAATCAAAGAGAGCTTCAAGGGACTTAGTGAGACTTTCAAGGATCTTAATGAGAATGTCAAAGATATTTAAAAAAGGCCAGTCAGAAATTAAGTACACACTAACTGAAATAAAGAATAATTTATTGGGATTTGACAGTAAAGGATTCCAAGAATCAAATCAATGCCTTGGAACATGAGGAAGCAAAGAACACCCAATTGGAAGAGCAAAAAGAAAAAAGAATCCAAAATATGAAGACAGTGTAAGGAGCTTCTGGGTCAACTTCATGTGTTCCAATGTTTACATTATGGGGGTGCCAGAAGAAGAAGACAGAGAGCAAGATATTAAAAACTTATGTGAAGAAATAATGACAGAAAATGTCCCCTATCTGGTGAAAGAAATAGACTTACAAGTCTAGGAAGCATGGAGAGTCCCAAACAAGAGGAACCCAAAGAGGCCCACACCAAGATACATCATAATTAAAATGCCAAGTATTAAGGACAAAGAGAGAATCTTAAAAACAGCAAGAGAAAAGCAGTTAATTACCTACAAGGAAGTGCCCATGACTATCAGCTGATTTCTCAACAGAAACTTTGCAGGCCAGAAGGGAGTGGCAAGAAATATTCAAAATGATGAACAAGGACCTACAACCAAGATTACTTCACTCAGCAAAGTTATCATTTAGAATTGAAGGTCAGATAAAGAGCTCCATGGACAAGACAAAGCTAAAGTTCATCACCACCAAACCAGTGTTAGATGAAATGTTGAAGAGTATTCTTTAAGAGGAAGAAGAGCAACAACAAAAATATGAACAATGAGACAGCAATAAATACATATCAACAATTAAATCTAAAAATCAAAATAAACCAACAAGAAATCTAGTGAACAAAAGAAACTGATGAATAAAACAGAATCAGAGGCATGGGAACATGGAACAGACTAACGAATCTCAGAGGGAAGGAGAGCAAGGGGGTGAGAAGAGATTAACTAAATATCTTATATGCATATGTGCAATACCCATGGACACAGACAATAGGAAGATGAAAGCCTAGGGAAGGTCAGGAACCTAATTGGGGGGTAGGGAGTGATGAAAAGGGACAACTACAATACTCTCAACAATAAATTTTTTTTTAATTATCTAAAGTCAAAACTAAATACATAAAAGAGCTATAAAATTAAAAATAAAACTGTAAGAGAAAAAAAGTGGAATGGAGGAGAAACTTAAATATTCAAAGAGATTTAAGAAACAGTATAAACTAAATGCAGTATGTGGGCTTTTGATCCTAATTAAAGATAACAACTGGTTCAAAACTTGTGAGATAATGTCAGGAAAAACTCATTCTGAAAATGTGAAGGGATTATTATTACTGATATTGGGCAGAAAGAGTGAAGAAGAAAGATTGCCAACAAGAAAATAAGTGGTTTTATCACCAGATTTCTCATTAGCAATTGTGAATTCTTGACTATGACAGAATGGTGGTTTGCAGGCCGGCCACCCAAGCGGAGGCCCTGGTATCTGGGATTTATTTATCTTCTACAATTGAACCTTTGTAACCTGGAGCAGAGCCATGCCTTCGCACTATCTTCAAAGGTAAAGGAAATCCATTTTGAACCTACAGAACATTAAAGTAAAAGTACAACAGAAAGACATTTCCAGAGCACAAGAACTTAGAATTTTTACTTCCTACAAAAGAAGTACTGTATTAGAGTATGTGTGCATATGTGCGTGTGTGTGTGTGTGTGTGTGTGTGTGTGTGTGTGTGTGTGTCTGTTTTTAAGTGAATAAAGGAGGTGTAAGAAATAGTGGAGAGAGAACAGAAAGCTGTGGGAGAAGAGGGGGCTGTATCCTGCAGGGCTGGGTGGAAGGGCTCTGGAATATGCTGAGACCCCTATCTTCCTCCCCAGGAGATCACGGGTACTAAGAAAGGCCACATGGGACATTACAAATTTGAATATATGTCTCAACAACTGAATAAGAATATAAATATTATGTGTAACTTGCAGATCACTACAAGGTAAAAGTGGACAAAGAAAACAAGTACATTTCCAAAGAGCCCTATCGACCCCAGGTTCATATAAATATCATTCTGGGGTGTTTGTTTTTTACTTTTATATGGCATCGCTTGCATTTTAAGCTCTTTAATCCTCTGGAATTTACTGGTATTTGATGTGGCATGAGAATCTAATTTGCTGTATTTTTCCAAACGGCAGTTAGTTGTCCCAGCATCTTTTATTGAATAACTAGAGGCCTGGTGCATGAAATTCGTGCATGGGGGCGTGTCCTTCAGCCCAGCCTGCACCCCTCCAGTCTGGGACTTCTCAAGGTATGTCTGACTGTCCGTTTAGGCCTGATCCTAATCGTGCCTAAATGTGCAGTCAGACATCCCTCTCACAATCCAGGACTGCTGGCTCCCAACTGCTCGCCTGCCTGCCTTCCTGATAGCCCCTAACTGCCTCTGCCTGTCAGCCTGATCACCCCCTAACCACTCCCCTGCCAGCCTGATTGATGCCTAACTGCTCCCCTGCCACCCTGTTTGCCCCTAACTGCCCTCTCCTGCTGGCCACTTGTGGTGGCCATCTTGTGTCCACATGGGGGCAGGATCTTTTGACCACTTGGGGGTAGTCATCTTGTGTGTTGGAGTGATGGCTAATCTTCATATTACTCTTTTATTAGATAGGATAGAGGCCTGGTGCATGGGTTGGGGCCAGCTGGTTTGCCCTGAAGGGTGTCCCGGATCAGGGTGGGGATTCCCTTGGGGCATGAGGCAGCCAGGGCAAGGAGCCTGTGGTAGTTTGCAGGCCGGCCACCCAAGTGGAGGCCCTGGTATCTGGGATTTATTTATCTTCTACAATTGAACCTTTGTGGCCTGGAGCAGAGCCAAGTCTCCTACTCTCTTGGTGGCGGCAGCCATTTCTGTTGGGATTTATTTATCTTCTATAATTGAAACTTTGTAGCCTTAAGAGAGGCCTACGCCAGCCAGGATGTGGAAAAAGCTTGTCTTCCTCCATCACCAGGGGAAACCCTAGCCTAATGCTCTCTCCATCTCTGTTGCTGCTGCCATTTTTGTTGGGATTTATTTATCTTCTATAATTGAAACTCTGTAGCCCGGGCCCCTAAGGGTATGTGGAAAGCTTGGCTTCCTCCATCACCAAAGAAACTGAAGCCTCCCTCCTGCTCGCTCCATGGCCGCAGCCATCTTGGTTGGGGTTAATTTGCATACTTGCTCCTGATTGGCTGGTGGGTGTGGCTGGTGGGCATGGATTGTGAGTGTAGCAAAGTGATGGTTAATTTGCATATTACTCTTTTATTAGATATGACTCATTCCTTCCTCATTGATTCCAAATGCTAGCTTAACTAGATGCTAAGTAATTCTGCACACGGGAGTCTGCCTCTGGGCTTCTGCTCTGTTCCCCTAGTCTGTCCGGTAATACAGCAATGTAAGGTCTAATTACAGTAGCTTCATAATGCATTAATCCAGGCAGAACTATCCTTCCTCATTATCCTTATTTTCAACATTTCCTATATTTACTATTCTTAATGAACTCTGGAATCAGATGACCAAGCTTTTTAAAATACCAATGAATTTCTACTGGAATTGTATTCAGTCAGTCTCCCCACCCCCCAAAATTTATTGGAACTTTGACTGAAATTGTCTTAAATTTAGAAATTATACTGAAGATAATTGACACTTTTACAAGTTTTTCTATCAGGAATAGGATGTCTCCTGGTAAAAATCTTATTTTACATCTCCTAATAAAGTCTTTAATTTCCTCAGTAGATGCCTCACACTTCTCCTGTAGTATTATCTGAGGGATCCTTTTTTTGCTATTGTGATTTCTAGCATTTTTCCACTTTGTTTTCCAACTAGTTATTGTTTACAAATAGGAAAGCAATTGGTTGGCAGTAGTGTGTTTATTTTATAAGCATTTTTTTAAACTCTTTTTCTGAGCTCTGTTTCCTTTGAGTTTTCTAGATAGAGAATCATAGTATTCCACATAATGGTTTTTTTCCCCTTTCTGATAGGAATGCCTCTTTTTACCTTTGCCATATTTTACATCTAGAACTTTCTGAGCAGCATGGGATAGAGGTGACAACAACAGGAAGTCCCACCCATTCTGAGCCTCCACCAACTCCACCTATCCATCACTATTTCTCAAACTAGCTTTTGGAATTTATATTTTTCCTTGGACACTGTCCATAGTGTCTTCCATTATATTGTTAGTCTCTCTTTTTATTTTCCCCCAGGTCTGTCTTCTTCGTTGTCTATTTTATTATCCTATCATTTTAAAGAAGCAAATCATGTATGTATTTTTCAGTGCTACTGGTTTTTTTCCTACTTTATTAATTGCTACTTTTATTTTTATTTCTCCTGCTTATTAGATTTGCTCTACCTCTTTTATTTGTATTCCTTATATTATTTACTGGCTAGGAATGTTTTAAGTTTCTAAGTGGTCTATTACGGTTTTCATTCCTTCCTTGGCATAGAACTACTAATGAAAGTTGTTACACGCCTACAACTCTACACCCATTTATCAGAAGTTGCTGTAATCTAAATCTTTCTTCACAAAATATCAACTATGATTTTATTCATCCTTACTCTTTATGAGAGAGGGAAGGGGCTCATCTCTAGCTACCCCAGGTCTACCACACTCTTGGTACATAACGGATATGTGGTAAATAAATATTTGGTGAATGAATGAATGAGAAAATGAATGGCATTAGCTATAGAAAAGGAAGAAAACCCGTCCATCTTCACGGTAGATGAATCCCTGGATGGCCATCCACCTTCCAACATCATGCACAGGGGTGGCCGCACATGCGCCACTGACCAGGCTTCCACCCAGGTAGCCAGTAGCTGCAGAGATAAACCATCTGCCCCAGAAGTGATATCAATGGCCCAGTGACTTGACGCCACCCTAGCATATGCTGCAGAGAAGCTGGGAACAGACTTAGGAAAGACAATGAGCTTCTGGTGCAGGCACTTCCTTTATAGGATGTGCTTCTGAGATGCTGTGCAGATCAAATTTCCCATTAATTAAAACACTTTAAAGAAAAGCAGTAGGGCTGACTATTTAAAGAAACAAACTAAACCTTTCGTGATACAAATAAACACCCCCTCATTTCTGTTTGGCAAATTTAGGGTAAGACCAGCTTTTCTTAAATAAGAGGCTACATTTACTGACTGCTGAAACCTGTGCCAGGTCCTACTCATAACAGGCAGGAGCCCAGAATTCCTGGAAGCCCTGATTCACCTGACAAGTCCTTGCTCTGCAGAGTGAAAGCTCGCAGCCCACCTCCCATCCAGCCTGCCACGCTTTCTGAGATCTGCACACGGGGTCTCCCATCCAGCTCAAATGCCTGGGGTTCCAGTAGGAGAACACTTGTGCGACTTGTTTAATGAGGAAATTGCTACTCAGCTCCAAAGAGAATGAGACCCACGCCCTAAGCTCCATCCATATGCACCTCCCTTTTTCAGTGTAAGATGAACACCACAGGCCAACTTGGCAGGTAAAACAGAGCCTCCCCTGCCTCACCAGAGATGCCCCATCCTCACCTCGGGAATGTGTGACCAGGTGTGACTATGGTACCTCACGTGGCAGAATGGACTTTGCAGGTGTGATTCAATTAAGGACCTTGAGATGAGGGTCATCCTGGACCATCCTATGGCTCAAAGGAATCCCAAGGATCCTGTCTGAGGAAAGTGAGGAAGGGGAGTGGAGGTTTGAAGCGAAGATTGAGATGCTGCACTGCTGGAGAGCAAGGATGGGGCGGGCTCTGAAGCCAGAAAGGCCTTGGGAAGGAGGGCAGCCCTGCTGACTCCTTGATTTTAGCCCCATTTTAAACTGCTGGCCTCTGGCACGGCACGATCAGGTATCTTGTCACTGGAAGCCACTAGGTTGTAGTCAGTGGCTCAGCCGCCCTCGGAACCAAATGTACCAGTCAAGGAGCAGGAACACCTGCATGGCCCCAAAGCACAAAACCACAGTCACGAGTCTTGGGGAGTACTGCCCCAAGAAAGCACAGGGACCCCAACTCACACCATACTGCACCCCAGCCCTGAATTCTACCCACCACCATAACGTAGCCACCACATTCCAGAAAGGATTGTCAAAGCCATCAAAATTCTATTTTTTTGTTTTGCTTTTAGGGTTGAACCACCTCTTTGCCCTGTTCTCACTGGGGTCTTAGTAAAAAACTGAGAAACAATCTTTGGCCCTAAATCCACATCAACCTGAGACAGGACTTCAGCGCTGGTTCTGGTACCTGGGTGCAGGACAGGAGGACCCTGAGCACACCCCTCCCTCTGCCTCTAAGGCCTAGCAGGCCCAGCCCCTGGGGTCTGGCGGGCTGGGTCTGAATCACCCAATTCCTTTGCCTCTCCGATTCTATTTCCTTCTCCAAAGTGGGAGTAACAAAGCTCCCATGAGACAGCACATGGCAAGTGCTTGGGCGTGCGCCTGAGCAGGAGCCACATGCAAATCTAGCTTGGTGGTGTCTGGAGAGGACCCCTTCCTGTCCCCATACAGAGCTGACTCAGTGTCCATGCTCCAGTGGTGCTCCCCAGATGCTTTCCCAAACCATCTCCATGACCACGGCTGAAAGGCCTGGTCACCATTTCCACCCAACACCTGACTCCCGTGGCCATGCTACCTGACCTGCCCAGGGCTCTCCTATCCTGGTTCATCAGAGCACATGGCGCCTGGGGAGGGGCATGGGGCTGGGCACAGACAGGGATGCTGATGCTCAGAGAGGCCTCCAGGCAGTCAGCGGCAGCCTCTGTGTCGGAAGCAGATGTGACTCCCGGAGCTCTCAGCTTCCACTGTGCAGTTCACCATCCAGCTCACTGACCCAAAGAAAGCTCCCGGCTTCCCTCGCCCCACCACCTAGGCAGTGGCTAAACGCCCACGGATTGGTCCTTTACCATCATCTTTCATGCTGTCTTTTCTGAGCCCTCCCCATTCATTCCTACCTGGCTGCCCCGACACCTCAGACATGGGGTTTTGCACTAAAGCCTTAACTGGGCTCATCTAGGGAAGCAAAGTGAAAATGGACAGCCAGTGTCACATGAGCGGCATAAGATCTATGGTGCGTGTGATCACAGCAGCAGCAGGACACACAGCACCCAATGAAGGCTCGCTCACTCTCCTCCAGAGGTGCATGGCCCAGCTCTGCAGCTGAGCTGCCTTGTGAGCTCGTGACATTGAAGGAGCCTGTTGACGTGCTGGTCTCAGGGCCCTAGTCTGTGAAGTAGAAATAATAATAGGACTTTTCTTATAGGGTTATTATGAGGATTCAATGGGCTGATCTTAGCACAGTGTGTGGACACAGCTAGTCCTAACGGATGCTAAGTTTAGTCCATGTTATCCCTACCTCTTCCCTGCACGCCGGGTGGCCGGCACTCGCTCTCTGGAAGTAGTGTTGTTGCTGCTTCCTGCGCCAACATCACAGTAGCCTGCTCCCAAGCTGCACTGTCCAGGGTGGCTACCACCAGCTACAGGGGGCTACGTCAATCAAAATAAATAAGACTTAACCTTGGCTCCTCATTCACACTAGCCTTGTTATGAGTGCTTCATAGCCACATAGAGCTAGGGACCATACCACCACGTGGACATGGGTCATAGAAAGGCTATTGGACAGCTCTGGCCAAAGAACCAACCAAGTTCAAGCCTGTGGCCTGGCACCCACACCAGCACAGCCCGGTCTTACTCCATGGCCCCTCACCTGCCGGGCGGGATCTGTCCCCTTCTACAACGTGTTTTATTCCTTCCCTGGTGTGTAGATTTGTTCCACAAACATAGGAATGCCCACATGGGAATGGTCACATGCAGACCACATAGGAAATGCAAGGCAAAGGAGCCCGGTCTCCAACCAGCAGACCGTTGGCCAGAGGGGAATAAAACAGCATGTTCCATAGGCTGAGTCAACTCAGCAGACCCGCCGGACAGGACCTGCTTGCTTCATCCCGCCTCTCTTACACCTGTGACCGTGAAGCAGGCCGGGGTGGTGCAGCTGGGAGGATGCAGCTGGGCCCACTCCACCCCGGCCCATCAAGAATGACCGCCCTTGCCCCCACAGCTCCCAGGGTCTATCAGTTTTCCCCAGGAAAGGAAAGAGAGAGCGAACTTCATTTGTTTATCGGCAGCCAGCTCTAGGGAGAGAACTCAAAAGCAATAACCTTGAGGGGTCAAGCAACCCAGGAATGTTTTTGTTCAGAATGTCCCCACTTTTATTTAATTAACAAGATAAAGCAGTGGAGCCAAGGAGAGGTGAAGAAGTCCTCAGAAGTCAATAAGCCCCTGAGAAGAAAGGCGCCTGCCACCACCACCTTCTGCTACACCAACCCTGGACAGGACAGCCACTGGGGACACCCTGCTGGCTCGGGTAGCACGTGGGGACTGCCCTTGACCCCGTGGCCTCCCACTTTCAATCAAGCTGTAAAGTGGGGGCAGCAGGACATAATGACCAGCCTAGGAGGAAACCAACATCCCTTCATTCACCAGCCATATCTGCCATACCCAGAAGCAGCATGGAGAGGCAACGCGGGGGGGGAGAGGGGGGGAGGGCACCAGAAAAAGACCTGGCCCTGAAACCAACTGGGGGACAGCTCTTGTTTCTGCCTAAGCAGCATCCATCCTTTGTGCTTCTCCTTTGGGGTTCACCCTCTATGAGCCCCACTTCCTGTGAGCCAGCTAAGGCCGCCCTTGCCCCCAGCTCTCCAGGCTGCAGTGTATGTTTAGGGTAGGCATGTGGTTCAAGCCCCACTGTGAGAATCAGCGTCAGGATTTGTGCCAGGATCATCAGGAAGGAGGCTGCTCCTCCTGGTAGTGTTGCTAAGCTGCCAGGGAAGTGAGTCTGCCAGCTTCAGTTTCATGAAGGAAAGGCTTTTCTGAGAATGAAGCCAGCAAAGAAAAGCAGAGTGAAGAGATGTCCGATGACTGCATCCAAACACCTGACCCCACCAGGCCTGGGAAGACTCCTGCGACTTTTCTATGATCCGACAGATCTCTCTTTAAGTAAACCAACTGAATGAAGTGTTTGTTTCTTGAGACCAAAGACTTCTGACTCATAGACCAAAAGTTAGAAGTTGGAGAGTGGGCAGTAAGAGCCCTATTTCCCCGTGTTTCATGTATTCCTATAAATAAACCGCTTTCCTTTTTTAAATAGAGCTTTGGTATTAAGAATGTTCAATCGGATCAGCACCGGGAACAGGAAAGCTGGGATGCAGCGCCTCCCACCTCCTCAATTCCAGACCCACAGTCTCGAACACTCAGCTCATCCAGGAGTTGCTCGGTAAGAGAAAGCCAGAAAACAGACTTGAAGGCCGCCTGGCCCTCAGGCACCCGTGATTAGGCTTCTGTTCAAGAGACGCCGTATCTACTCTGCCAATGAGTTCAGAGTGCTCACACCACCTGCCATTCCCGGCTCCTGCTCTTACTCATGAAGGTGGGGCCACACAGCACAAGGCCAAGTCCTTTCTTGACATGACAGTGAGTTCTTTCCACTAACTTGTGCTTCTGAAGCTAGATGACTTGAAGCTGAGAGACAAATTCATGTCGATCTCAGTCCCCCAACTCATTCTAAAAAGCAAATAGAGAAAGCTTGGTCCTCTGGCAGGCCCATAGCTCTGCAAGGACAGGTGGCCTGCTATGTGAATATTGCAAAAGTCACCAAATCAAAGGCAGGCCTCTGGAGATTAGGATATTGCAGGGAGTCTATTGGTTGTGCCTGCCCATCCACTCCCCTTCTTCTGTAACTGGCATGCTGATTCTCCTTTGGGAAACCAGCCTTCCTCCACCATATGCAATCCTAGTGGAGCTATAGGTCAAGGTGTGCAGTTCTTCCCTGGCTGAGGGTTTGCCATGTGATCCAAAATCAGCCAATCACACTTTTTCTCCTGTGAATTTGTTTCTTGAATCAATGATGTCTCTATGGAAAGGTGGCCCATTAGTTCCTGCCACTCAATCCAAGAGCTACCCTGGACCTTGTACTTTCTAAGGCCTGCCATTGCATGAATAGAAACCTGTACACTTCCCCTTGATTTTATAAGACAATATTTTTGTTGTCTTATAAGAACCTAACAACCCTAGACAATTGAAAGACATCTGATCTCCAAAGCTGATGCCAATGTGCTTGTGACCACATCCCTGAGAGTCACCAAGCTTCTCACTGCCAACTCCACCTCCTCCAACAATCTAATACTAGAAAGTTCTTCAGGCTGCACGTTGGCCTCCCTGTGCCTCCTGGATCCTGCCCTCTGGGCCTCTCCTTTCTTTCCTACTCCTGCTCCCTCCACCCAAGCCTATTGGAATTCCTTAGACTCTGTCCCAGGTGCTGATCTCTGCACTGTGGACTCTCCTCAGGCCATCTAGTCAACCCACAGGCTGCCCACTCCGCTCATGCTGCTGACACCCATATCTGTTCCTCTCCCCAGAGCCCCCTTGCCATCCAGCGACCTCCTACCTCAGCACCAACATTTGGACATCAAACGGACCCAAGTCCTTGTTCTTCTGTCTTACCTTTCAGGATGAGTCGGCGTCACTATCCCTATGAGCCCCCAACTCCTCCCTCACCACCACTCCTCACTACTAATGGCCAATCCTGTCAAAGCCAACCCAAATTACTCAGAACCAGCCAACTGCCCTCAGTAAAAAGGCAGCCACAATGCTCTAGCTTGTTTATTTCAGTGGATAGAGCATTGTACCACAGACTGAAGGGTCCCGGGTTTGATTCCAATCAAGGGCTTACATGATTCCTGGCCCTGGTCAGAGTGCATGTGTCTCTCACCTCTCTCTCTCTCTCTCTCTCTCTCTCTCTCTCTCTCTCTCTCTCTC
>JAAGEH010000024.1:4460530-4476811 GCA_011751065.1 Lasiurus cinereus
CTCTCTCTCTCTCTCTCTCTCTCTCTCTCTCTCTCTCTCTCTCTCTCTCTTCTGTCTCTTCTCTCTCCCCTCCCTTCCACTCTCTCTAAACATCACTGCAAAAATCCTCCAGTGAGGATTAACAAAAAAAACACAAAACCCCACACCCACTGCTGTGTTCTCTGAACCCATTTACCTGACTTTTACCATCCCTCAGATCTCAGACTAAATGGCACTTCTTCATACTTTTTTTTCCCTGATCCACTAGCCTAGGAAGACCAGACACATCCCTTGGCCTTCACCTCTCCAAGCCACTTTATTTTTTTCATTAATAAAATGTGGATAAAAAGAGTTTCAAACTAAGAGTTTCAAACCTAGCTGTCCATCTATAGATGAATAAATAAAGAAGGTGTGGTATGTATATAGAATACAGTGGTACCTCGAGATACGAGTTTAATTCATTCCATAACCTTGAGGCGTGGGAAACTATGAGACGCCCAAGTCGTGGTAAACTGGTGGGTCGTGTGCAGCCGGCCGATCCGCGCAATTACTCCTATCTCAAATGTTGCTCGTATTTCAAAGCAAAAATCGCTCGCTCGACAGCTCGTATCTCAAAAATCTCGTATGTTAGGGCACTAGTATCTCAAGGTACCACTGTATTATGCAGCAATAAAAAAGACTAAAACCTTATACTGTGTGAAAACATAGATGGATCTAGAAGGTATTATGCTCAGTGAAATGGGCAGAGAAAGACAAATTTCAAATGATTTCATATATATGTGGAATCTAAAAACAATACAAAACATAAACACTCATAAAATCAGAGGCAAGGAATGGTTAGCAGAGGGAGGGGTGAGAGGAGGAGTGAAAAGGGGGAGGATATATAGTCAATAATCCTACATAATAAAAGGCTAATATGCAAGTCAACCAAATGGCAGAATGACCAGTCGCTATGATGCACACTGACCACCAGCAGGCAGATGCTCAACGCAGGATTTGCCTCCTGATAATCAATCAGTCAGCTCCCACAAAGGGAGCACCTTCAGCCAGAAGCCAGGCTCATGGCCTAAGCCATCAATTAGACATCCCCCAAGGGCTCCTGGTCTGTGAGAGGGCACAGGCCGGGCTGAGGTAAGCCCCCCCCCCCCCGCTAACCCCAGTGCATGAATTTCATGCACTGGGCCTCTAGTATTGTAATAAGTTTGTGTGGTGACTCATGACCACTGGAATTAGTGGGGCAATCACATTGTAAGGCATAAAAATGTCAAATCACTGTGTAACTGAAACTAATATAACCAGTTTTAAGATTATATACCAACTATATTTACATTTTTAAGGAATTTAGAAAAAGTTCCTACTCATAGAGTTGCTGAGAGATTAAATGCAACAACATATTAAACACTTTAACAGAAAAATAAGCCTAACTCAGCAACTGGCACAAAGTATGTTCAACATGAATATTAGCTATCACTTTTGTTCCTTGTTATTACTACTAATAATAGCTTTCATCCCCTGACTGTTAACCTCCACTAGGCAGCAGAATCACAGGCTCTGGTGACTCTCACATCCCTCGTGTGGCACAGAACAGATATCAGGGCCCTCCCGTGGTGACTGACTGGTGCTGATCAGCACCCTCCCACCATGTCTCCAGCAGGACCCCCTCTCCAGCCCAAACACTCCCCTTCCCAAGAAGTACATTTGAGCATCCAGGACACAGACTCTTGGCCATCATCCAGGTGCCAGGAGGCACAGGAATGTCAGCAAAACGTCCTCCTGCTGAGACGTTCTGCTTGCTTTCTTTTTTATTTAACTAAGTCAATTGAGGGTAGAAAATTTAAGTACAAAAAAAAAAAAACTGGGAGGAAATACATAAAACGTTGACAGTAGCAATAGTTATCTGTGGTTAAAAGAGCGTCAGGGTTTTGTTCTTCTGTAATTCTATATTTCCCTAATATTCTGAAATAACAAAGCAAACTGTCAACTCACCAGGCATAATTTAATACAAGAAAACATACCACTTTGGATGTACAGCTCAATGAGTTTTGACAGATGCATGACATCCGTGTGATTACCACCACAGTCAAGACATGGGCCCTCTCACCACCCGATCTCTTGTGCCTTTTTACAACTAATCCCTTTGTCCCACCCTCAGTCTTAAGCAGCCACCAATCTGCTCTCTGTTACTCTAGATTAATGGAACCATTCTATGTATATTTTGCCTGCCTTCTTTCACTCAGAATAATGTTTTAATTATTGATTATAGTTGCTAGTATCAGTAGTTAGCTTTTATATATCCATTAGTTTAGTTTAGAACTTGTGGAGTTTGTTTATCCACTCATATATTGATCAACACTTGGGTTTTTTCCCAGGTTTCTGGCTATTAAAATAAAACTGTTATGAACATTTATTTATATGTTTTTGTGTGGGCATGTAATTTAACTTATGTCGCTAAATACCTAGAAGCAAAATGGCTCTGTCATCCATTAACTCTGTGTTTAACGTTAAAAAAAAAAAACTGCCACTGTTTTCCCAAGTGCTTGTGCCACGAAAACAATCTAATATATTATTTTAATGGGTTTACATGTTTGTTGGCATCTCAGCAGGAAATAGAATTCACCCTGGATGTTCAATTAAAGACACACAACTAACAACCATAGAGAACTGTTACCACACCAAGAACAGTGGTTTAATCTTGTGAAATAATGCCCGAAATGGCTGGAGAGAGCTGGAACAGAGGGGGAGTGCCACCTGCCAGGAGCTGCCACTGCCCAGGGCCAGAGGTGGAGGAGGGAGCTGAGCTGTGGGTGGAAATCCTCCAACACCTCTCTCCTTAGGCCCTCTGGGCTCTGCTGCTCAGCCAGCAGGGGTCCACCTCCTGGCAAAGGCCAGGGCTGAGAAGGGTGGAGAAGGGTGGTCCTAAGCAAGGCCTGGGATAGAGAATAGACACCGTCTGTCCTCAGAGGAGGCGAGAAAAAAAAACAAGGACCTTGGAAGACTAGCAATGTTCCCAGAGTCAAAACTCAAACCGACCTGAGTTGTGGGTGCATGGAAGCATTACTGCTACTACTACAAGTACAACAATAACTACAACTACGATTGCTCTGCTTCTAATACCATTAACTCAACAGCAGTGGCAAATATTTTATTGAGTGCTTGCTACGGGGGTCCCCCTTATCTGCAGGGACAGGTTCTAAGCCCCCCAGAGATGCCTGAACTACCTGCTTTCCACAAGTTCACATTATGCCACTTTGCTTCTACAAAAGACCTATATTTTGCCCTGGCTGGTTTGTCTCAGTGGATAGAGTGTTGGCCTGTGGACTGAAAGATCCCGGGTTTGAGTCCAGTGAAAGGCATGTAACTCAATTGCAGGCTCAATCCCCAACCCCGATCAGAGTATGTGCAGGAGGCAACCCATCAATGTGTCTCTCTCACATTGATGTTTCTCTCTCCTCCACCCTTCCACTCTCTAAAAATCAACAGAAAAATATGTTCAGGTGAGAATTAACAAAAAAAAAACAAACAAAAAAAAACTAACAAATAAAATGACCTGTATTAGTACAATAAGGACTTTTTGGATAAAAAGCGAAAAATGTTTGGCTCTCTTTGGGAAAAGTCACCTTTAGGAAGCAGGCATCTGCTGCACTCTGGCTGCAGAGAGGTGTCGCAGGAAAGAGGGGAGCCTCGCTTGCTGTGTTCCTCTCCCTCATGGGAGGCTTGTCTGGGTCACCTCCGAATGCTAGCATCACCACTCCTGCACGTTAGGGCTGTTACTAAGTACGAGAAGGGCCACCAGGACAGTGGATCTGACGACGGAGGCAGCCACTGGTGACAGAGGGCAGTGTGTCTGCAGTGTGGACCACAATGATTCCCGTCCCAGTGGACAGAGAGGGACTTGCAAGATCTTGTCACACTGCTCAGAACAGTGCATAAGTTAAACTTACCAGTTGTGTATTTCTGTCATTTTCCATGTCACATTTTCAGACTACAGCATCCTAGGTGACTGAAACCGCAGTGTAACCCAAGCGCATGCTAAGTGTGTATAAGATTATCCCATGCAACCCTCACAATCACCATAGGAAGAAAGTCTACTCTTCTCTCCATTTTCTGTATAAGAGAAGCTGAGGACTTCAGAGGCTCATAAAACCTGCCCAAGGGACTCCAAGCCGGTCAGCCCTAACCACTCCCCAAGGTGCTCTATCGAGGAGGTCCAAAGGCTGGGCAGCAGTGCTCCCCGGCCCGGCCGCTCTGGCTCCTCCTTCATTTGTGAAATAATGATGCCCCACCTCCAGAGCACTGGGAGAACTGAACACAGCAGAGTGGCCTGCAGGCACGGATTTTGAGCCCCAGGGGTCTTGTCACCAGGATTGCTAGCCTTGCAAGGACTGCAACATCTCTGTCCTACAAGGAACTGGTGGCTCAGAATGATCCCGCGCCTTAAAACACCTGCCAAAGATTAAAGAGCTAGTAAGCGGCAGCGGAGGGATCTGAACCCAGGCTACTGGTCTCCAAGTCACACTCTGCCCTTCAGGGAAGAACAGGAAGGGTGACACACATACAAAGCCAAAGTTTGGCGCCATCGCTCCCAGGCCTACATTTTTGCAAACATGCAGTTTGGCTCCAGTGAGTGGCTTCCATCAGCAGCAAAGCCACCAGCTCCCGGGACCAGCTCTGCGGTGCTTCCTTCCTTCGCCCAGTGCTTCCGCCTGCAGAGCCCAGAGCCCACGTGCTGCCCTGGGGTACCCTCCTGCTCAACTCCTGGCATCCTTATTGACCTTGTAGACTGTGTCTAGGTGGGTACTAAGAGGTGCTTCTACCCTTTGGTGCCTTCTCAGAGCCAACTTAACCTGTGGCACCTTTACTGATTTCCCAAGAAAGCCACAAGATGTAAATACAAACACACAAGCAGCCTCCAGTCCTGAAAGGCAGCATTCATATCCTGTCACTCTAGTACTCAGCCTCGTGCACTCTGAAATCCCTTTGCTTTGTGCTCTGCGCAAGGCCCTGGTTTTTCATGCTGGCGTTGACGCGGTGGGGAAGGCACATGTGAGCCATGAAGCTTCAAAAATAGCCTGGAACTTTTCAAGGAAGGGCCCACAGTGGGATGACAAGCAAGCTATTCTGCATAACAAAGACCTGTGTCCCCAGAGACAGTATAAGCCCACTCTTCCCCACGTACACACATACACCCGTCAATCATCCCTGAAATATCCTACCCGTGGGAGGATGAGAAGATAATGCTGTGATCAATGAAGCTCCGAGTGCTGGTGGGGTGGACTCCACCCGGGGGGTGGTTCGGGGGAGGAGGTGAGGAATCTACCGCCAACAGGTCAATTTTTCTTGGAGTTAACCCACTGAGGTAATAAATGATGATGATGAAGAAAAAGGAGGAGGAAGAAGTGGTGGCAACAATAGCTAGCATCTATTTTTTAAAATATATTTTATTGATATTTTACAGAAAGAAAGGGAAAGGGATAGAGAGTTAGAACATCAATGAGAGAGAAGCACTGATCAGCTGCCTCCTGCACACCCCCTACTGGAGATGTGCCCTCAACTAAGGTACATGCCCTTGACCAAAATCGAACCTGGGATCCTTCAGTCTTCAGGCCGACACTCTATCCACTGAGCCAAACCAGTTAGGGCATGCTAGCATCTATTGATGGCAACAGCAACAACAGCCTACTATGTGCAGGGTATTGTTCTAAGCTCTTCACATAGATCAACTCATTGAATGCTCACAACCATGAGGTGGGAATTACTAGTATCCCCATTTTTCAGATGAGAAAAACGAGGCCTGAGAAGTTAATAAACAGCCTCTTACCTGTTGCACCTCCACCTCATACTCCCCCCAAAGAGCACTTATCCCAGCCCCACTGCAGGGGAGGGAGGGCAGTCTCTCGATCCTAAAACTGTCTGGGGAGGCAATGCACAGTATAACTTTCTTTCGGGGCCTAGGAACGACTTGGGACCCCAGAGCCTCAGCACCATGGACCAGTATTATCCCTGATGAGTAGCTTCACCTCCCATAACCTACTGAGTTAGGCGGCCTATTATCCTCTCCTTCCAAGATAAAAAGACTGTGTCAGTGTGCTGGCTGTCCCTGTCTCCACCCAGGTCCCACTTGGCCTGACTACTGGGATCTGACCGGGAAGCCACCCTGCAGAATTAATCTGGGGCATCTCTTCCCCTTCTTCCTCGCCTCCATATTGCCTTTGGGAAGCAGCAGCCTCCCTCCAGATCCCCGCCTCATTTCCTCTATCTGCTCTTTCCTCCCTGGAGGTTCTAAAGCCTCCCGTGGAGTTTCCTGCTGGGATCCTGACAGATACAATCACATTTTCCCAGGAATCTCACCACCCACTCTCCCAGCACCTCCTGGGGCTAGGAATTGACCCTGCTAGTGTCCTAAAAGACTTTTCCCCAGTTCTAGTCCCAGTCCTTCCCACATAGGCTTTCCCTCAGTCCTCCACTTTCACATGCTCAAGCAACAAAGCATTTCATTCTCTGCTTCAAAGATGGATTCCAAGCCCACCGCCCACAGCACTTCTCCATGTCAGGCCACCACCCCCACCCCCAGCAGTGACTATAGGAGATACTTCATCCTCCTGGGGCCTGGGGGCTGGGTATCCAGCCACAGCTGCTGTCCCAAGGAAAGGTGAGAGCTGGAACATTACCACTCACACCCTGCAGCCTGCCCTGTGGGCAGCAAAAGCCAGGAGACCCTCCATGCAGGGAGGGAGGAGGCAACCTCTGCGCCCATCACCTTGACCTGGAACCAGCTGTTGGCCTACAGGGCAGACACCTCCTCCCAGGACTCTCCGGGAGCCTGTGACAGCAGGGGCTGCAAACCTGTGGCCACACTGTGCTTTTTTTTTTTTTAATATATTTTTATTGATTTCAGAGAGTAAGGGAGAGAGAAACATCAATGATGAGAGGGGATCATTGATTGGCTGCCTCCTGCACACCCCTTACTAGGGATCGAGCCCAAAACTTGGGCATGCCCCCTTGACCGGAATCGAACCTGGGATACTTCAGTCCTCAGGCTGACGCTCTATCACCTGAGTTAGGGCTGCACTGTGCTTCTTAAAACAGTATGAAACCATTGCCAATACTTAAGGTAGGAGAGTTCGTGGTTTTTCAAAGTCCCAAGTTTCTGGCTTTTCTTTCCCAGATTCGGAAGTTATAGTAACAGTGGGTACATATCATCACATGGGGTCAGAGCAATTGGGCCTGAGTTCACCAGTAAAATGTCCACTCCAAGAGGGCAGGCATTCATCACTTCTCTTCACTGCTGTGTTCTGTGTCCAGAGCAGCACTTGGCACCTAGAAGGGACTCGGTGAATATGTGTGAATAAGTGAGCAAGAGCTTCCTTTTCAGAGGAGCTTGCATTCTCCATTGCAAAGCAATCCCCTGTGGCTCAACTCACTCACCCAACTTCCTTGCTTGCCCTGCAGATGGCTGGGTTTGAGACACCCCAACTTACAGTGTGGGATTTAAAGGCAGGCAAGGCACAGCCCTGTCATCAGAGGTAAAAGCTTAGAGGAGAAAATAATAACAATGACAACAGTAATAACCACAGGTGGAGCATGCAGTGTGCCAAGCACAGCTCTGTGTTCTCCATGTTGGTCCTTCGCTCTCACCACAGCCTGTGGGAGGTCCTGAGCAGGAGAGGAAAGTAGGAATAGGCCTGGGCACGAGAACAGGGTGAGGGATAGGCCTGGGAAGGAGAGGAAGATGGGGCACAGGCCTGGGCAGGAGAAGAAGGTAGGGCAAAGGCCTGGGCAGGAGAGGAAGGTGGGCACAGGCCTGGGCAGGAGAGGAAGGTGGGGCAAAGGCCTGGGCAGAAGAGGAAGGTGGGGCACAGGCCTGGGCACAAGAATAGGGTGAGGGACAGGGAGAGAGCAATATGTCTGAGTCTACATGGCCACAGGTGGGGCAGGCAGGATTCAAATGCAGGCTGTCTGGCCCACACTTATAACAAGTAGCCAGGTGTGAATGCAGGAGGGAGAGCCAGGCCAGGAAGGCCCTCGGCCTCGGCCTCAGCCTGAGAAAACATTCCCGCTGCACAAAGAGGTCTGAGATTTGTAGTGGGAAGCAGGCCTGGCTAGAGTCCTTTAATGCACCTCCACTACTTCCATGAGAAGCCACTCTGCGAAGATGCCTTTGAGGGGCCATCTGAGAAGGTGTCTGCTTCCAGGATTCTGGCTAAAGATCCCCCCAAGCCTTCTTAGTTTTACTGTAACTCGTGTCCAACCACAGATGGTACCACTCACACGGCTCCAGTGGCCAAGGGAGAGACCACATGCACTTGGCTGACCTGCTTGAACCAAGCGCCTCAACAACAGAGCGCTGTGCACTGCAGAGCAGTTGGCGCTGGCTGCTGGAGCCTGGGCCTGCTAAACCACGTCTGGCTGCACTGGGGAGTGGGCGGCCTGGCTCTGCATGCCGGCAGATTCCGGAGAGGGAGGAGGGGCAAGGTGGCAGGGTGCAGAGGAAGGTTTGGGGGCACAGGCCCCAGCTCTACACGTCCTCCAGCTATACACCGTCCAATGTGGCCTGTGCCTTCCAAGGCCTCTTCTGCCCAGGGGAGCTGAACCAGCGTGCATATTTGTTCACATGTCATCTGTCCATCCGTCCTCTCCTTGCTCACCAGGCAGGGGCTGATGGTGCATTCTGCAGGCACTGCCCCACATCACAGGCCTCAGGGTCGAGACTGCGCACGAGGTCCGGGCCCCCAAAGGGATTCTGCAGAAACCAGCCCCGCTCCCTCACCTCTTAAGTGAAGGTCGCAGTACTGACTCTGAAGGTCACTGAGAACTAAAGTTATGTTCCTTCCATGTCAGCCCAGAATAGCAGGCGTTACTGAACTTGTCAAGGGCCATGCAGGCTCAAGACCAGGCCTGGTCAGCTTCTTCTCCAAGGGTAGGAAAGTAAGTACCTTGGGCTCTGCAGGCCATGCAGTCAGGATCACAACCACGAGGATCCATCCGTGTAGCACAAAAGCACCCACAGACAACACGGAAGGCAGCAGTCATGGCTTGTCCTCACCTGCCATGTTCCACATTTGGAGCCACACACCACCACTGAGCAAGCATCCAGGTCGGTCTGCGGCCCAAGCACCCACAGTTGCCCCACACACTGGGAAGGTGGCTAGTGGAACCCAGGGGTTGAAATCCTTGATTTCATTTGACATTTGCTTAATTAAAATTAAAATTTAAATCTGTGGCTGCCATATCACAAGTGAGACTACAGAAGCATGTAACCCATTTCACCCTCAGAGCAGCCAGGCACAAACTGCCAGCACTTGCCACTAGCAGACCCCGTATGGACTAGCGTGATGGTGACGGGGATGATGGCAGTTCTCAAGCTACGAGCAGCACCGAGGGTGACCTGATCTGTGGCTGGCAAGAGGGAGAGACATCATGTAGAGATCAACAACATCTAATTGAGACAACACGAGGAAAGGGGACCGCCTTGGGTGGCAGCCCCAGGCAGCCCTCGGAACTGCTCAGAAACAAACCCCTTGCTAACCTAACCAGACTCTTCCCCAGGAGGGCCAGGCCACCCTCCTTAGATCAAAAGGCAAAGGGGCCACAACACTCCACACCTTCCTGTTACCCCTAGGACCTCAGAGGAAGCCACTCCCACTAGGGGGCGGGGCCTCCAGCCTCAGGAAGCAATGGCTCACTGCTCCTGATTGATGGACAGCAAAGGAAGCAGCAAAGGCTCTTTCTGTTTTGAATTTTCAAAGAGAAAGTTTCAGATTCTGCTCTAGGCTAATGATAAGAGTTACCATCTGTTGAAAGCTTACTGTGTGCTGACACTGGGTAAGGTAAAATAATATTAATAGCAAGTAGACATAATCATCGTTTGTACTGGCTCAGTGCTTGCCATGTGAGGCACAGTGCTAAACGGCTCCTCACAGCAGCTCATTAAGGTAGACTGTCCTTATCCCCATTGCAGAGAAGAGGGATCTGAGCCTGGGACAGGTGGGGAACTGGCCACAGGCACACAGGTCAGGACAGGTGCAGCCTGGATTCAAACCCTGAGCTGTCAGCCACTGGCGCACGCTCATAATGGCAAGTCTGGACTGTTGAAGACGTGATGACGATAGGTCGGAGGTGGCCAGGCCCTGATGGGAAGACAAAGGGTGGATGGGTCATCAGAGTCTGAGTTGGAAGCACAGTAAGGACACCTAACCTGGTCTTGGCAGAGGGCTGATCAGGGTGGGAGTCCCAGGGGAGGACTTCTGAGCTGAGGTCCAATGGTGGGTAAGGGGTCACCAACCAGAGGGAGTACCCAAGAGGGTTGCATAATTCAAAAAAAGCACATAAGATGTCCAGAGAGAGAGAGTATGACAAATGCAAGAAACTAGATGAAGCACCATGTGGCTGGGAGCCAGACTGGGTGGGAGAGGGGGAACCTGGGCAGCACCAAGGATGAAAAGAGGAATGGTGGGAAGAGTAGGTGAGAGGCGGCCAGGGTGGGGGCATGCTGAGCTTCAGGTTTGCGTGGCATAACTGAATGGAATGCCTGACTCTGGGGGTGAGGAAACTGAAGTTATTACGAGGCAGGCAAGGGCAGAAATGAGACAGAGGCAGAGGAGAGCCCATAGACTTGGTGTGTGGATATCTGCTGCTTCTGTCCATTCCTACAGGTTACAGCACTTTGGTGTTTCTTTACGAAACCACTTCTATTGACTCCCAGCCCTAATTTGGCTCCAGGGTTGATGAGATGGCCCAGCCTGGCCAATGGGAATAGTATATCTCCTGTCCACTGGGGTTGGGTAGGGAGGTACACATGTCCCAAGACGGGCCAATGAGAGTGATACTGAACACTTCTCCTGGGATTCTCAGGAAAGAGGCACTCCCTGCTCCACTGATAGAGCTAAACTGATGGAGGATAGATTTGGACCTACCAGTTGCCATGTTCTCATCAGAGAAGAAACTGCGAGAATAATGCAATGCAGAGAAAAGCAGAGTCATGATGGCTGATCATCCTCTAACAGCTGGATCATACCTTACCTGAAGCCTGTTACACCTCAAAGCTCCCAATTATGTGATCCAATAATTTATTTTCTATTGAAACTAGTTTGAGTTGGGTTTTCTGCCATTTACAACTGAAATACTGAGACACTAGGAATGCCTGAAATTAGGTGACCAAAGAAAGGAGGGCCAAGTGAAAGAGGAAGAAGAGAGAAAAATCACACCAGGTGTCACAGAACCCAAAAGAGAAAGAATTCTAAGACTAGAAAGCCATCAATAGTGTCAAATGCACAAGAAGGATGATGGGATGATGACAGGAAAGGCTATTGGATTTAGGAAGGCCTTGGGCAACGGCCCTGTTTGGGATGCTCCAAAAGCAGATCTGCAGAGGATGACTGAAGTATGAGGGGGTTAAAGGTGCACTGGTAGGGAGGTAAGACAAGGGAGGGAGGGAAAGAAGCCTAGGAAGGATGTGTTTTCAAGCATGAAACCACCTGGCAACTGGATGGAGAACACTAAGAACACAAGTGCAGAGAAGTTACCCTCCAGCTCCCATCAGATACTGCTTAAGGGCTGCCCCTGGGGCAGGGAGTATTGAATCCCCAACTCCCACATTCCCAGCCCAACATGCACATGGACAGAGTGAGCCAATGGCTAGAGCAAGCCACAGGCGAACAGACACAGGTGCTGCCAGGTGGGAGTCAGGCAATGCGCAGACCACCAGTAGCATCAGCTGCAGGAGGTGCTTCATTCCACTGTGACTCAGTGTCCTTATCTGTGAAGTGGGGGGACCACCCACAACTGCTGTGAGGATTAAGTGATTATAAACCCATGTCAGTCCTCAGCCCAGGCCTGCAGACAGCACTAATAAACACGTGCTGCCATGTCTATTTTTGGTGACCTTTGGGGGCGGTGTCTATACGGGGTTATGGAAAGCAGGACTAGTGAGCTGGTGGCTGTGGAGAATGCAGAGCATTAATTTGAGGTAGCACCAAACCAGGAGACATGGGTTGGATAAGTGATCATTGCTAATATCCTATTTAAACAGCAAGCAAACTTGTGTCTATTTGTGTGTGAAAGTCCTCGATTTAGCAAGAAGGCTTGGTGCCAGGCACTGCCTTTACACCCATCCCTTTGTGAAAACATCAGTCACTCCCACTGCCGGAAGCAGAATAGCAGCAGTGTGCTCATTCCACTGCTTTGGTCCTATCCAATGCCGTGTCAGTGAAAAATTTAGGCACATCAAACAGAGAGGCAGAGAGGAATTGCCTCATGGTGTCAGTTTCTCGACTCTCAGAGCTCCTCCTTAGAGATGATGAGGTGTGTTCCAACGGGAGAATGGACCTTGGTCAGGCAAATAGTGACGTCACCACACTACTTCCTTGTGCACATGGCACACAAGCATTTTCTGAGTGTTTCCTTCTTTGTGGCGATCCACTGGGAGTAAGTGATGTGTTAACAAACATTTACATAGAATGAGGCAGACACTCTTTTATGTGTTTCACACACATTAACTTCTTTAATCCTTATAACAACCATGTAAAGTAGATTCCACTGATATCCTCATCTTGCAAATGAAGAAAATAAGGCACAGGATGGTAAGTAACTTAGCAAGGTGCACACAGCAGTAAGTGGCAAAGCCAGGGTTGGAACAGAGGCAGATGGAATCCAGTGTCTGGCTCTAAATCACCACTCTGCTACTGTTAAGGCCATGAGTGAACTTCAGCTCTCCTAGGCCCTGATAGTAGGTCAGTCTGTTCCTTGGGCATTGACAAGGCAACACTTAGAATAGTAAAGAAGGAGGGGGAGGAGATGGGGAAGGAGGGAGGAAGGAAGAGGTGAAGAAGGAGAAGGAGGAGAAATATCAGTAGCCAATAATAGCTAACACTTACTGAGCACTTCCTACATGCCAAGTCTGTGCTAAGTAACAACAGTCCCAACAACCAATCGGATCAATGCTAGAGGAAATACCATTTCACAGATGAAGAAACTGAGGCCTAGGATCTGTGTGAGGCTATTCAGCGGGAGAGTGGGAGAGCTGGTATTAGAAGCCAAAGCTACCTGACTCCAGGGCCTTTCCTACTAAACTTCAGTGCAGTGACCTGCAGGTGAGAACCAGGGAGCTTCAAGCTCGGGAAGAGAGGGCCATATGCTCAGTTTCTTTGGCTGCAGTCCCTGGTGACAGCCAGATGAAGGGAAAAGGAAAGGGGTGTCTTGGAGCTAATGCAGAGGGTGGTACAAACACTGCAGTGAAGGGTGGGGAGAAGGGCTTTGCTGAAACCCCTGGAACAGCCTGGAGACTGGGACTTTCCAGAGGGACTGGGGAGGCTGGAGAGGAGTGTGAGAAGGGGGAGGGGGGGGGGGGGACTTAGGTGGAAGGAGGCAGTGAGCGCAGTGCCCAGAGGCTAAAACTTGTGAGTAGAGATTTTGTTTTGATGGTGTTTTTGCCTTCTCTCTCCTGGGACACCTGAGGCTTTGGGTGGGTACTCAACTTTCTCAAAACCATAAAAAATAAAGACACAGAAAACATTTCCTTCCCTTTTCTCTACTCATCCAGAGCTTACTAGGTTTAGAGGCAGCGAATTTATTGGTTCATCATTCAACTCTACTTGGAATAAAAGGTGCAGTCTCCATCCCCAACCACAGTCTCCTGACACATGTACTTCTAAACATTTTTCCTCATTAACTTCCATCTTACACATATTGGAAACCACTGTACATTTTCTGCTGGCTCTATTTTATTAGTGCTTCTTAATTAAATAAGCAATCCATGATACATTCTCCTCTAAAAGGTTAAGTTGTTTTTATAGAACCAAAAATGTCTAATCTGTCCCTTTATAGTTTCTGGGCTTCCCTCACTCAAAACATGAAGGGCTACGTTCCTAACATTTCCTCTAACATTCCTTCTTATTTTTATTCTGTAATTCACCCCATCTATAATTTATTTTTGCTAAGATGTGAGTTAGGAATCGAACTTGGCATCCATCCACAAGGCCATCCAATTATGCCAGCACCTTTTATTAAATAAACCACTCCTCCCCATTGGCCCAAAATGCCACCTTTTAATAAGTTAAGTTCCCACATTTCCCAAGACCCATTCAGTCCCTTCATGCCACAGCTGGAAGAATTTCTGCAATTATTTAAAATGTGTTTCATACCTTAACAATAGGTATTTCATCTTTTAAAAGACTTTGTGAGAGGCACTTTCATGCATTGTTGGTGGTTGCATAAATTGGAGATTAATGTAGCAGTATCCACTACAACATGCTCACTTCCTTGGTCCTAAAAACCCCACTTCTAAGACTTATTCACAGAAATCCTCACTGAAGTACCCAAGAATGTTCACTGCTGCATTGCTCATAATTTTTTTAAAAATGAAAACAAATCCAAAGGCCATCAATAGAATATCGGTCAAACAATAAGCATAAATAAAACCTAAATAAATAATATGGTGGCCACCATATTATGAAATACATTTAAAAAATATATTGCTGCTGAAATTGGTTTGGCTCAGTGGATAGAGCGTCAGCCTGCAGACTGAAAGGTCCCAGGTTCGATTCCGGTCAGGGGCATGTACCTTGGTTGCGGGCATGACCCCAATTGGGGGTGTGCAGGAGGCAGCTGATTGATATCTCTCTCTCATCGATGTTTTTAACTCTCTGTCCCTCTCCCTTCCTCTCTGTAAAAAATCAATAAAATATAAAAAAATTGCTCTAAATTAGGTATTGGTATAGCATAAAGTTCAAGAATTGACAGATTAAAAAAATCGGTTATAAAAAGTGTATGTGGGATTTGTTTCATTTTTGTTAACTGGTTATATGCTTATATCCCAAATAAAAAAATTCACAGCATAGTACACATCAATGTTAAACCTGTAGCCTCTGTACAGTGCAGACTTTCTACCTACATTACACAGTTATACACTGTTACATTCTTGTGATTTGGGGTGACAAAAACACAAGTATATTTGGTGATTTAAAAATACAAAAGCAGAGGACAGCCTCCGATTCAAAGTGAGGTCCTCTTATCCAAAGCTCATGGCACAAGAAGTTAATGTAGAAGCAAAGGTCACATTGCAAGGAAGATGCTTTTCATTGAGCGTGTGTGTGTGTGTGTGTGTGTGTGTGTGTGTGTGTGTGTGTGTGTTAGAGGCCCAGTACACGAAATTCATGCACTCGGTGGGGGTATCCCCCAGCCTGGCCTGTGCCCTGTCACAGTGTGGAAGTCCTGCGATTGATTGCCCCAAAAAGGTAGGCCACATCCACCCATCGGGGCTCCTTGATAGATTGTCCCAAAGAGGTAGACCGGAGCCAGGACCCCCAGGCAGGCCTCACCACACAGAGCTGGGGGGAACCCCAGGCAAGCCTCACCTCACCCCCTAGCAGGCTCCATGTCACATACACAGCATCAAGCCCAGCCCCACCCAACTGCACATGTCTGCTGTGCGCACAGCCATCTTGTGATGGCATGAAGGCATCACAGCATGACAACCACTTAGGCTTTTATTAGTAAGGAGATAGACACACACACACACACACACACACACACACACACACACACACACGTGGCCAGATTATTATGATCTCTGAACGCATAATAATCTGGCCACTCAGTGTAAAATATATATATATTAGAGGTCTGGTGCATGAATTGGTGCATGGGTGGGGTCTGGCCAGCCTGGACATGGGTGGTTGGCCAGCCTGCCTGCTGGTCGAACTCATAGTCGAGGGGACAATTTGCATATTAGCTTTTTATTATACAGGATATACACTGAGTAGCCAGATTATTATGCATTAGAGATCATAATAATCTGGCCACTCAGTGTATATTCCTTTCAGAGAGGAAAATAGAGGGAGAGAGAGAGAGAAACATCAATCATGAGAAAGAATCACTGATCCACTGCCTCCTGTACACCCCTACCCCAGGTATCAAGTCCGCAACCCGGCCATGTTCCCTGACTGGGAATCAAACCATGAGCTCCCAGATGGTTCATAGATTGATGCTCAACCATGCTGAACGTGTAGGAAGGTGCTTTTCTGCCCTGGGGTGCAGAAAACTATCCCCAGCTGCTTGGTCCTGATCATCCCACATCTACCATGTTCCTTTCCTGAGAAGCCTCTGGTCACTCATGGGCAGGGCAGAGGTAACAGAGAGAGGTCAGATGACACCTGCAAGGCTGGCTCTGGAGGCAGATGAATGCCTCGCAGGCTCCTAAGTGTCTCAGCAGTGCACAGCGCCATGAGCACACAGGTTTGAAGTTAGGCTCCACCCACCGCCCACACACACCTGCAGTTAGACTCCACCCACCTCCCACACACACCT
>JAAGEH010000024.1:4476821-4502053 GCA_011751065.1 Lasiurus cinereus
ACACACCTGCAGTTAGACTCCACCCACCTCCCACACACACCTGCAGTGAAGTCTCTACCCCACTTCCCACACAGCCTGCAGGGAAGCCCCACACCACTTCCCATACAGCCTGCAAGGAAGCCCCACTGCATCTTTGGTACCCTAACAAGCTGGCACTCAGTGACATCTTACCACACTCTGTGTCAGATCGAGCTTAGAGCCAAAGGAATCGCTCTAAGACGAAGAAGTCCAGGTAAAGGGGAGTCAGGGCAAGAGGCTTTCTAAAGTCCTCAGACCTCACCGGAAGAGATGGGAACTATCAGGGAACTATCAGCCAGAAAGAGAGTATCCGACCTTAGCTGTAAAGGGGCCTCCACAGCCCTCACTGCTGCCCCAGAGGTAGCTCCTCTGCACCCCATATGCTGTTTCTCCAACACCCCACAGCCCCGTGCCCTGCAGAGCTGGGTTCAGAGCACATTAGAAACTGTCTGGCTCCACTTGTAGATTGACTCAGCTCGCAGTAACTAACCTCTCCAGCCCCAAGTCGTGGAGTACTCCTGACACACACACACATACACACACACACACACACACACACACACACACACACTGCTCCAGCCACACTGAATTTCAGGCACTGTCCACATGCATCCTGCTCCCCATTCCCAGCCTTGCACATAGGATTCCCTGGCCTGAAACGTTCTCCTCCCAATTACTGTTTGCCTTGTTAACTGTGTCCACTTGTTCTTGAGTCTCAAGGAAGACCTCCCTGACCTATCCCCAAGATCTGAACAAATGTCTTCTTATATATTCTCAGATCACCTGGCAGGCTCCGATTGTGGCATCGCCACTCTTTTGCAAGGCCTGTGTACACCTGTCCTCCTAGTGAGGTCATGAGCTCCTTGAAGGAAAGATTAACCACCACTCACTGCTGTGACTCAAGCACCTAATGTTCAATTAATATGTTGAGCAAATGAGCAGAGGAGTGAGAAAATAGACACACAGCACAGGCCTTGCCTGTTGGCACCTCCCTGCCTGCCCTGGAGGTCTTCACCCAGCCATCCCCAAATTCTTGAGGCCACAGGACAAAAATCAAGTTACCTCAAAAGCTGTCACCAGCAAGTGGAGACAGCAGCTAAAAATAATGTTAATTTCTAACAGGACAATCCTCAAAGAACTCCAACAGGCCCAGAGTGTGAGCCTCAGCACTTGTAGAACTGCAACAGGGGGTGCCCAGGGCCACTGGGGGGGGGGAGGGCACTACCATCCTGCTATCCTGGGCAATGGCTGGGAGCAACCGCTAGGAAAGGGCAGTACCCACCCAGTCAGGAGCCAGAAGATGCATCTTCTCTTCCAAAGCTGGGCACTGCCAAGGTTTCCAAACACCAGCCACAATCCGACTGGTGAATGTTTCCTGAGAAATCCTGAGAAACAGCTGAGTGGCAGAGACCAGCTCGGCAAAACGCCCAGGCATTGGCCCTCACCGCTGAGGCCCTTCCAGGGAGATGTTCAAACCCTGCCTCTGAGACCTCTGTGGAGGAAAGCACCTCCCAGGCTGGCGCAATGGCAATGCAGTAAGGCACAGAACACTCAGGGCCTTGGTGCGGGCTGACTGGGACCGGTATGGCTCACCTGACTACGCTGCAACTTAGACCACGGCCCTCCTAACCTGCCAACCCAGGCAGCGCCGTGGCCCTACCCTCACAGCTCCTGAGTCCCTCCATCCCGAAGATTTGCGTACACAGCGTTCCCACTGCAATAACCTGCTCCACAGAAGGGCCAGTCAATATTTATTATTTCTAACACGTGCCAGGTTATTTTGCCCTAAAATTGAAACGGCACTCTCCGCTGCTTTAGAAAATGGCAGTGGAAACCAAGCCTATGGGGACTGAGCAGAGGGACATGGGGCATCTTGTGACCATGGGTGACGGGACTTCAGGAAGCTCCACTCACAAGGATGCCCCTTCCCCAAGCTCAACTGCTCCAGCCGCCCCACAGCAAATGCAGCACATTAAAGGTTCTCAGCACCTTCATCCACGCCCGTCTCCCCTTAGCCATAGTGCCCACAGACACAGGTCCTCCAAGATTTCTAACGCCTCGTTCACACATACGAAGAACATGCTGCCCCTCCTTCTTGAGAGCTAAATCCCCTCACATGTTTATGACAGCACAGCCTCCCTGTGCCTGCTCAGGAGGGCGAGCTGCTCCACTTACTCTCGGGAGCCTCAGAAATGTCAGCTGAGCGGGGAAGAGCGTGACTCACACCCAAGCACTGCCATCTCTACAGGGAGGGCTGAGCACAGCTTTCCATTCACTCCCTCATTAAGGCCCAAAACCTGTTCTCAGAAAAGAAAAAAAAAAAAAGAACTCATTCAGGCACAAAACTGTGCCCAGCCTCGCACTGGTCCAGAGGAGCCAGACACGGTAAAATGCAGCGCTGGCCTCAAGTGTCTCCGTGAGACAGACAGACAGACAGACAGACAGGTGTGAGAGGTGCTGCCAGAGGGGAGAGTGCCCGGACGCCATTCAGAAGACTGAACACTTGACTGTAAGGGCATGAAGTGTCTGCATGACAAAAGAATTCAATAAAAAGGAAAGACACAGGATAGCCCAGGGGCTGGTTTTCAATATATATCACAGGTAAGGGACTAGTATTCACCATATATAAAGACGGTGACTATCTATCAATAAGAGAACACCCACAAGGAAAACGGACCAAGAAATAGGAAGAAGGGACTCCCAGAGAAGGAAATAAGGAATGAGCAACAGGCAAACGAAGACATCCCAGCTTCGTGACCAGCAGGGAAGAGCAAATTAAGATGCGATACTTTCCTCACCCTTAGATTGGCAAAAATTGAGATTCGTAATTCCTAGTGTTGGCAAACATGTGAGCTGGGTGAATGATAAATGAATGAGTGGAACTATAGTGAAGCACCCCTGAGTTAGGGGACAATCCTTCTGCTCTTCCCAGGACACCCACCTTCCTGCTCTGTGCAGGGCACCCTCAGAAGCCCCCGTGGAACTGAGCTCCAGGGGGCTGCACAAGGCCTTCACTCCCCCACCCTTCCCGTAGATGTTCTGGGGCCCGGGACGACTACAAGAAGCAAAGAAAGGGTCTGGGAAAGGCACTGGGGACAGAGCTGGCAACCAGGGACCAATGAGCTCCTTTGATGATGGCCACTGTGGTCCTCACTAGAGGCAAACCAGGGCACACACTCGGTTCCCCAGCTCCCTGGCTTCCCCTGGCAGGCAGAGTGGGGATCAGAGGCATGTGAGTGGTCACTGGAGAACAGGCAGGAAACAGACCAAGAGACGAGGTGCCATGTAGAGCAGGAGGTGCCTGTGCCCAGTGACCCTGCAGGGAAAAGGACACCAGGCCTAGGGGCCAGACTCAGGAGGCCCTTTCTGCTCTGTTCAATAATGGGCATAGCCACACATCGTTTCCTGTGTGCCAGGCGCTGAGCTAAGATCTGCAGGTGCCTCACCTCTCCAGCCCTCTGACACAGGTACTCTCATGCCTGCTTTACAAAGAAACTCAGAGAGGTTAAGCGGTGCAGTTCATCGATGGCAGCACTGGGATTCGACCTAGGACTGTCTGACTCCAAGGCTGTTCCCCACTCCACCTGGCATTTAGCTGGCCCAGTACCAGGAAGTCAGCTCTCAAGGAGGAAGTCCTGGGTTGGAACTGGAAGTAAGTCTATCCACCCGAGAAAAAGCAGGAGCACGCTGGGGGATTCAGTGGGCCAGATGTCCCAGAACGGGCTCAGTGTGGCCACTTGGGCATAGAGATTCTGGAATCTGGGTTACATCCAAGCTTATGTGAGTGTGGATGTGCCCCACAATCCTCCCATCACACTGTTTCCCCTAGAAGGATCCACAACAAGTAAAACTTCTAATCAGTCAGCTGAAGTTGCTGTAGGCAGAAGCAGCGAGGAAGCGGGCAGACTTGGAGGCCACATCCGTCTGCAGCCCCGCTCCTCGGGACATCATGAGTGGTGGCAACATGAGGGGCTGGACCCAGGGCCCAGGTGAGAAAGGAATGGGGAAGCTTTGTGTCCTGTTCTAGGTTAAGTCATAGTCCAGAGTCAGGTTTAGCTGGACCTGTTTGGTTCTGACACTCCGAGCCCTCACAGAGATCTGACTAACTGTGAGACCTCAGGCAGTTGACTCAAGCTCAGTGGCCTCAGTTTTCTCATCTGTGAAGTGGGGGTAGAGTGATCTATTCCTAGGGAGTGGATTAGGGCTGTGGGTGAGGGTGGAGATACCACCACTTAAATCAAGTTTGCACCCAATGGACCACACCTCTCTCAGCCACTAAATTGGAAAGTATAAGAGCATTCCTGCCTATGTCACTGCCATATCTCTAGCACTTGCCACCATGTTTGGTTCATGGTATGCATCCAATACACATTGCTTGAATCATTAAATACGAGGTACACAAAAAAAATATTTGTTGAAGAAAAAGAGATGAGAGGTCAGAAGAAATGAAAGAAGGAAAGAATGAGAGAGGAAGAGAGGAAGCTGGATCCCCAGGAAGGTTTCCGGCCCATGAGAAGAAGCTTGGTTGGCCAGTTAGCCAGTGTGCCTCCTTGGAGCTTTGCCCAAAGGAATGTCAACTGTATGTCATGGTTAACAGGACCAAGTGCTATCATTCAGCGGGCGGTGGCTGTCTCACTCTCTGATGGGTCCCTGGGCTTGAGCCGAAGCTTTGTTTACTTTCTTCTCTGAGGAAGCCGTGGAGGACAGATCTTTCTCCTCTGAGTTCCAACCTCATTCTTTTCCCTGCAACACCCACCTGCAGGCTCTGGAGTGTGCAGATACTCGTGGTCCCTCGTCTCACACATGCCTCTCTGGGTCAAAGCCAAGTGTCTGCCTGATCCCTGTCACTGGAACAGCTGCCTGTGTTACCACTCCTTGGGGAGAATGGGCCTGGACCCAATGAAGCCTGCACCAGGGACAAGTTGCACCAGGGATAGGCCTGGACCAGGGATGGGTACCTTTACCAGGACAGACACCTGCACCAGGACAGACACCTGCACTAAGGACAGACACCTGCACCAGGGACAGACACCTGCATCAGGGACAGGCACCTGCACCAAGAACAAGCACTTGCACCAGGGACAGGCACCTGTACCACGACAGGCACTTGCACTAGGGACAGGCACCTATACCAGAGATGGGTGCCTGCCCCAGGGACAGACACCTCACCAGGGACAGATACCTGCACCAGGACGGGCCTGCACCACAAACTCACCCGGAACAAAAGTCGCCAGCAGCCTTCCTACAGCTGACTGCCACCTCCCCTCTGGGATGGGTCACACAGTGTCCCTTCCTTCTCTTCACCAGCAGCCACTTCAAACCCTGGCCGGGATGTATCTGATGGGTAGACCCAGGTCTCCTGTGTGTGCTTGCTGCCAGGCAGGCTGGCGAAAGGGTTCTGAATTCTGCTTTACACAGGCATGGGTTGGTGAGGCGAGAAATTCCCAAACATAAAAATGGTATTCGAGAGTATGAGGCCAGAAAGTGTGACACTATCCCATCCGTTCCTGGCACTCCGTCTGGCACATGCATACTCAATTAAGTAGCTACTACTCCCAAAGCAAAGAGGTTCCTGTGCAACAGAGTCCTCTTCATCACTGCGTTCGTCTGTGACCTTCCACTTCGTCCTTCCCCCCTCGTCCTCCTGAGTCCTAACTCTATTCCTCCACATGCCTTCCAAGACTTCACTAGCCAGCTGGAATCATAGGTTCACAGAGCCTCCAAGTGCCCCTAAGGGAAGGTCACTCTGTCCTGCTGTCTTGTTTTGCGAATGTAGAAATTAAATCCAAAAGAGGGAAAAAGTGTGGCAAAGGTTGCACAGCTAGCCCTGGCAGAAGCAACACTAAGGTCAAGGAAATGAAAAGGAGAGGAAACCAAGTCCCGATTTCCCACAGGGATAGTGTTGCCTGCAGCCAGGCACCCTCAGCAGGGCTTGAGTGGGGCTCCTCGCCAGGAGCCCATCTGGAACAAAGGGATACTATACTGGCCCAGGATCATGACCTCGGTTGGAGAAGCAGCAGGAGTACAATGCGGTCACAGTGTCCCAGCCCCTGCTACTCAAAGTGTGGTCCCCAGACCAGCAGCAGCACCGCAGGCCCTGCCCCCTCAGCCACAGTCATACTCTGCGCTTACCCAGATCCCCAGCGGATTGTGTGCACATTATCTTTGACAAATGCAGCCCTAGTCAGTCCCAGCATATTGAGCCCCCTCAGCCACAGTCATACTCTGCGCTTACCCAGACCCCCAGCAGGTTGTGTGCACATTATCTTTGACAAATGCAGCCCTAGTCAGTCCCAGCATATCGAACTCAAGAAGAAAAGGCTGCTGAGAGTCAGCACTGATGTGCATCAGGTGTGAGATGCTTAAAGCATTGAATCCTCTCATTGAATCCTCTTAACAGGCCCTTGAAGTCGACTTTCAGGGCCCCATTAGAGAGGAGGATGAGAAAGGAAGTGTAACTCACCCTTTGACACTGGATCACACACCTCTACTCATTCTTTGGATGGCCACTTAGCTAAATTCATTAGCAAAGCTCTCCCAGATAATGCCTCTAGCCATACTGTCCTAGCAGCATGAGCCAGCCCCCGTCGGGTGCCATGTGAAACTCACCCTTGACTGTGGACAGTCCAGTAAGGTGAGTAGACAGGGCATGGGCTTTGAATTCATTCTGCTGCTGCTTACAATACAGATGCAGCAGTTAACATCTCTGAGTCTCAGCCTCCCCATCTATAAGAGGGGGAGGTAAATTTTGGGTTCCATGAGAGGACGTCACGCACATGACGTCATGCTGGGGACAGAGCAAGATGACTTTTTCTTGCATTTGAGTTGCCCTGCCCATACACACTCCTCCTCCAGTGATGAGCAAGACCCAGCGGAGCCAGTGTCTCCTGGCAACTCCATGTTCAGGGTGCCACATGAAACATACCATGGTGAGAAATTTACACCATGGAAATCAGCAATCAGCAAGCATTTCCCACCAGGTTGTGTTTCTGCTGTTGGGCAGAGAGTCAATTATTAAGTATATATCAGCAGGCCACTTTCTTTATCCCTCCCAGATTCACAGAGCAGTCGGACCTCCCCTACTAAGATCCTGTGGATCCTAGTCTGTGACTTCCAGAGAGCCAAGCTCCCTCTGCAACCATTCTCCAAAGAAAGCCCCCAGGGAGTCCGATGCCTCTGTGACCCCTGTTATGTGCATGCTCATCCTGCCACCCACCCTGAAGACTCAGGTGCCTGGCACCTGTCATCCATCATATCAGAAAAACAGTTTTCGCAGCTGTGGTAAAGTGGGGGAAGATAATTAGTAAGTCCCAAAGATGGCAGGGGAAGGATCACATACCATTCCCCATCACCCCCAGTGGTAAATCACCTCTTGACAGCAGGAGAGCCTTCCCCCACACTCACCCACACCCACCACACTGAGCAGGAATCACATGAAATAAAGACCCCATCTTCCATGTTCTCATGGCCAGAAATGTAAGAGACTCCTGGGCGCCTGCACAGTCAAAGGCCTCTGCCATCTGGTCACGCTGTGATGGAGCTGCTGCCCATGCTCCCTAGAACCTCCCTCTCTGCCCCCAAATCCCACCATGCTCCTGTCTTCCTCACCTCCTTCACCCCCTCGTCAGCACCCTCTCGCTGACCCCTCAGTCCCTTATTCTCTCCTCTCGTTGCTTCTCAGTCTACAACAGGGAGTAGGGACAGAGACAAATCAGACGTTCCTTAAGAGGCTAACATGCAACTAGTCAATTCACATTCACTTCAGTGAATTGGTTTTTGCAAGACTGACCTAGAGCTGCATCAGATAGCACATATGAGAGGTCATGAGTGGTGATAGAGGGAAATGACTCAACCTCCAGAGTCTTGCTCTTAAGACCTGTCTGACCCCCTGAACACTGAGCGTTCCTCCCACCAGCCATCCACAGATGTCAGCAAGAAGGGCCTGGCAAGGGGAGGCAGGCTTCGGAGCCCACCTGCACCCTCAGCCCTGCCAAGATGAAATGGTGGCAAACACACCCGTTGGAGACCAGGGGGTCTGTGGCTTTCCCAGTGTGCCCTAACATTTAACTTCAATGATTCACGCATTTGTCATTCCAACTCTCCCACAGCAGAGTGAATTTAAAAACCTAAAGATTTAACTTTAAAAAAAAAGTTTAACAATTTTCTAAATTTAAAATGTTTCAGAAAGAAACAACCTACAGAAGGATAATTTTAAGCTATATCAAAGCTCAAAGATGACATCATGGAGTTTTAATTATAGAGACTTTGAGGCAATAGAGGTTGCAGGCAACCTTTTGGGCATACTAGAAATGTTCACAGGATGTTGCTACTATGATGATTCCCACCTTCTGCATTTCCTAATGATCGGTCCCTCAGAGACTATGTTGAAAAGTGAAAGCAAGCAGAGACCTCAGATAAAATTAGAGCTCTTTGGTTTCAGCATCCTCTCCACATCTCTCTCACAGTAAGAGTCTTTCTAAGAGAATATGTGAAGATGCAAGTGGAGACCAGACCAAATGCATCCTATATAGATTCACATAAAACCAAGCTAGACCTCAGAGCCCACCCCCTTTCCCATGACCTCCTTCCTTTCATGCTAGGAAAAACGCATGAATTCACTCTAAGGTCCTAGCACAGTGCCTGGCATCCAGGAACCTACAAACAATGTTGGGTTTGCAGACATTGATGAGGAAGATGTGGCAGCCATGAGACCCAACGGGGTGGGGAGAGTTGCCCTCTGGCATTCCCCACCCTATCTCATGCAAGTGCTGTGTGGCTAAATGGAAAAATTTTAAATCACTCCATTCAATAACTTTTATAAAAATACATTCCCTATTTCTGAGATGGCTTATGCATCTCATAAAGGTTTACATTTTTAAAGACACAGTCTGTATATTATATATGCTATTGATGTATAGGCCTTATGTGTATAAACATTAAAATAAAACACATTTATACATTATGGTCTTTGCAGCAATGCCCTAAGGTAGACAGCATTTTTTCTTTTCTTATTTTCAGCTTCAGGCTGGTTACCAGTTTCCCCTGCTGCAAAGATCCAGCGGGTAGCGAGGCCTTGAAAGGCACACCCACGGCATCCGGCCCATCTTTCTTCCTTACCACAGCTCTAGCTTCTGCCCCTCTGCTCTGTATCCTACTCCCAGAACGACCCTGGCTGCTCCAGGGGACACAGGAAGGTGGAAGGCACAGCAGCTGCCCCAAGAAATGATCACTGTGACTACTACTCTCCTTTCCTGAGGCAAGAGCAAAGCTCAGGCTGCAGCCGCAGCCCCAGCTGAGCCAGAGGGGTTTCCTCAAACTCTGGGATCTACACTCGGCTTCCTGGTGTTTGTTTGTTTTAATGATTTCAGAAAGGAAGAAAGAAGGAGGGAGATAGAAATATCAATGATAAGAGAGAATCAATGTTTGGCTGCCTCCTGCACACCCCCTACTCGGGGTCGAGCCCACCACCTGGGCATGTACCCTTGACTGGAATCGAACCCGGGACCCTTCAGTCTGCAGGCCAACACTCTAACCACTGAGCCAAATCGGCTGGGGTCTTCCTGGTATTTTCAAAGGGATGAGAAAATTAGCTAATCCAAGGAAGGCTGCAGAAAGGGACTTAACTTTTAGTGAGCAGCTGTGGAGATGCTTTCTTTTACCCCACCTCCAAAAGGTAGTTAGTGCTACAATACCCTGGGGCGAGGTTTGCTTTCCTCAGTATGAGAGCAAGGCTCTGGAGGCCCTTGAGGTCGACTTTCAGGGCACCATTATACAGATGAGGATGAGGAGGTGAGTAACTGGTTGAAGATAAAGAATCGGGAAAGAAGATTAAATGGACAATGTATGCACTTGCTGTCCACATTCTTCTCTGTCCAGGCCATGCGTCTGTGAACAGGCCAGTGGGTGAGAACCTCAACAGGTGCCAACTTTGCTCTGATGGCACTGAGACCTGGTGTGCTGAGTGCGACTCTCTTTAGTAACCACTTTCCTGCAGACAGGTCAGGGATGGCTTTGCCAGTCCGTGGTTAATACTCACGTTGCCCCACTTCCTCTGCAAGAGGGCTGCAGCTCGCTGCCTCTGCCAGGCGTGCAGAGGAGAAGCTACCCAGGCGGTGGGGGCAGGGAGATGGCGGCCGGGACCAGAGGAATAACTTTTCCATTATGTCATGCAACTAGTTAGGGCTGCAGAGTCTCTAAGAAAGTTATTGATTGTGGTCATATGTCTTTGTAAACATCCCCCTTACCCAACTCTTATTAGTGCAGGGACTAACAGTTTCCAACTGATTCCTTTCGTTTCTAAAACAAAGAATGTCACCTGTGCGCGATGTTGATTTGGTGTTCTTTTTCCCAATATGTAATTACTACTTAAATCTGTTTCTTTTCTTGTTTCATTGACTAGAACCGTGGTCTGCAAACTGCGGCTCTCAAGCCACATGCAGCTCTTTGGTCTCTTGATTGTAGCTCTTCCACAAAATACCATGGCCTGGGTAAGTCTATTTTGGAGAAGTGGTGTTAGAAGTAGTTTTAAGTTTAAAAAATTTGGCTCTCAAAAGAAATTTCAATGGTTGTACTGTTGATATTTGGCTCTGTTGACTAATGAGTTTGCCGAACATTGGACTAGAACATCCAAAACAATAACAAATAATAGTGTTGCTAGCAGCTAGCCTTTACTTATTCTTGGTTTTAATTCTTGGTTGATCATCACAAAGTTCAGCATATTTTTGGCTACTAATTGGCCACAGGCAGTAATGCTGAGAAAGTATATTTTTATTCTTAGTTCTTTCTCCAAGAGTTTTCACTGCAAATGAATATTAAAATTTTAACAAATGCTTTCTTGGCATCTGTGAAGACAATTATATTTTCCCTTTAACATATTGATGAGATTTATTAATAGACTTCCTAAAAATAGGCCATAATGTCTTTTTAGAATGAACCTTCCTTGATCATGATGCATTATTCTGCTAATATCCAACCGATTCCATTTGTCCAGGTTTTACCTGGGGTTCCTTCTTCTGTGTCTGTAAGTGAGATGAGACTACCACTGTTTGGGTGTTAGGTGTGTCAGATATTTGTGTGTGTGTGATGCTAGGTTAGAGGAAAGATCTGAGATAGTTTTCTTCTTTTTCAAGAGTCTAGAGAAGTTTTTTTAAAATCAAAAGGATCTAAAATTTTGAAGCAGCCCAAGTGCCCATCAATAGATGATCAGATAAAACAGCTGTGGTACATTTGCACAATGGAATACTACTCAGCCATGAAAAAGAAGAAACCATTCCCCTTCGAGACAGCATGGAGGGACCTGGAGAGCATGATGCTAAGTGAAATAAGCCAGACAGAGAATGGCAAGTACGATATGGCTTCACTCATATATGGAATCTAATGAACAAACTGAAATAACAAGCAAAATAGAGGCAGACTCATAGAGAACTGGCTGATAGCTGGGGGGTGGGGGAGGTTAGGGGCTGCACGGGGATGGGGATTGAGCAGAAAAGAAAAAGGAAGAGAAAGAACTCATGGATCTGGACAACAGTGTGATGATTGTGGGCACAGGGGCAGGGTGTGGGTGGAGATGAAGGCTAGTATAGGGGGTAACAAGTGATAGAAAATATATATACTAAAAAATAATAATTAAAAAATATTCAAAAGGATCGCTTATCCTGGAGGTTCTGCTTATGAGTTTGAAGACTGTGGTCATTTCCTTCTTTGTTCTTGGTCTAGGCCAAGGTCCAGGGAGCCACAGCCCGCAAGCTGCACACACTTGGTAAGCAGCTTTAGGGGAGCACAACCATGCCCCCAGCAGCACTGACTCGCTGCTACGAGTGCCCCACAAACCTGAGAGACTTACTCTCTGGCTGTTAATAAATAAAAAAACCTTTCCCAATCCCTGACCTTTTATGGTAGACAATTGGGGCATTTGTTTCCTAACATTTTCCAGTTTTATATCAAAATTAACGTTAGCTGCTATCTGAGTTGTACAGAGTACCCAGCGAAGGGCCGAGCAGGTGCATGCGTCGTTTCACTGAATCCACGCAATCCCTGTGCTAGGACTCCCATTTCAGTGGAGGAGATGGAAGCTGAGGGAAGTGGGATAGCCTGCCAAGGTCACGGGGCAGCGGGAACGCTACCTGCGCTGAACACCATTGTAGTATTACGTCCTGTTCTACTTTGTCCATCTCTGAATGGATGTCCCTTCTCCCTCCTGGTTTGCATTACTTACTCATTTTATAAGTCGCAAAATATATTTATTTTGTAAATGTATTATATATTCATTTTTACCAATATTTAATATATATATTCATTTTTATATGTGATTAGTCGAAAGTAGACCTATTTTATTGCCTATTTGTTTCACTTCACCCTGTCTTCTAGGATTCCTTCTTAGAATTAGCTTTTTATTAGTCTGATGCTATCTATCCTGAATCAAATTGCAAAATATTACCCATTCTAGTGCTATATTTTCATTCTAGTCCTACCCCGCTTTCCTCAGGCTTCTCTTGAAGAGTTTTTTGCCCTTACCTCCTGAATGGAATGCTTATTCAATTGATAGTCTTTCTTGGTTGTTTAATATTTTTAAAAGTATTTAAGACTATGAATTTGTGCTGAAACCATTTTGGTTTAGTGGATAGAGCGTCAGCCTGTGGACTGAAAGGTCCTGGGTTCGATTCTGCTCAAGGGCATGTACCTTGGTTGCAGGCACATCCCCAGGAGGCAGCTGATAGATGTTTCTCTCTCATTGATGTTTCTAACTCTTTCCCTCTCCCTTCCTCTCTGTAAAAAAATCAATAAAATATATTTTTTTAAAAGACTATGAATTTGGGATATTGATTAGATGCCATCTCATAAGTTGTGATCTACAATTTATCAACTACTGTAGTAAATATTTTTTGTTAAGCTTTTTATTTTGAGATTACTATAGACTTCTGTGCAGTTATAAAAAATAAGAAAATTTGCAGAGGGACCTTTGTGTTCGCCTTAGTTTTCATTTCTTGGGGATAAATAACGAAGGGCACAACCCCCAGGTCACATTGAGGCAGGATAGTGAGAATCGAGGGAGAGTCCTTGACAAGTGCAATAAGGGAAATTGAGACAAAATAATTTTCTCAACTGCACTGCTTTTGTGTCTTTTGTCCAAAATGCATGGACACCCTCACGTGGAACTCTGTTCTGTTCCATTCATCTGAGCCTCCAATACCATGCAGTCCTGATTCCTGTAGCTATATAATAAGACTTATTTCTCCCACTTAGTCTTTTTCAAACCCGTTTTAGCTACTCTAGCCTTTTATGTAAATTACAAAGTATTTTTATTGGGATTTTGATAGAAATTGCATCAAACCTGTATATCAATTTGGAGAGAACTGGCATCTCTTGTATGTTGGCTCTTCCAAGTTCATTGCTGGTATACAGAAATACAATTTATTTTTATATGTCTATTCTTGTCTCATACAACCTTGCCTAACTCATTAGTTTTAGGAGAGGTTTTGTGTGTGTGTGTGTGTGTGTGTGTGTGTGTGTGTGTGTATTTACTGTCCTTGGAATTTTCTGTATAGATGAGCATGTCATCTGCACAAATAGCCAGTTTAATTTCTTCCTTTCTTATCTGTACGCCTTTTATTTCCTTTTCTTGCCTTATTACAGTGCTTAGAACAGGTTAGAACACCCAGTACTCAGCTGAATACATCTCAAGTTTATTAAGAAAAGTGTTTTAGTTTTAAATTCTTGAGGTTTATAACCTTTATTATTCACTTCGAGTTTTATTTCTTCTTAATAAGAGAAAGTCAATGACATTTTATAATTAAGTCTTTCACATAAAAGACAATAAATTAAGTAAATTTTCCTTACCCTCAACCCCCTAACTCTCTACTTTCCAGTCCCATTAACATAAGCTGGGCATTTACTCTCAAATGAAGTTATTTTATGCCATGTTATCTTTCATTCACAAATATTTTTGACATTTGCCATCTATTTTACTTTATTATTGAGACTGTATTTTTACCCTGGCATGCACGTCTCTCTGGAGGGTGCCAAGGTTTTATTTTTAGAGCAGTTTAAAGTTCACAGCAAAATTGAGGGAAAGTTTGCAGAGATTTCCCGTGTACTCCCCATCCCCATACATGCTCAGCCCCTCATTCCCAACACTTCCTGCCACAGGGCACGTCTGCTGCCTCGATGAACCTTCTGCCAAGGAGGCTTACAGAGAAGATCACTGGGACACAGTATTACATTTAATTACTGTTATGTTTAATTATTAAGTTTAATTATGTTTATCCCAATTCCTCTATACCGTGCTTCTCCATTCTGAAATTCCTAATACTGGATACTCTCAGAGAACATCATCAAATGACTCATTCGTTGGTGGTAGATTTCCAGAGCCTTTTTATATCCAAAAACTGGTTTTCTGTTGCCTTCACATAGCTTGACTGGGAATTAAATACGTAGATTATAACACTCCCTTGGAAACTAGGTAGACGAAGCTGCATTGTCTTAAGTACTATGATTCTCATTGCAAATACACACCCAGGCCCTGTCTCTGCCAATGGACAGGTGTGGGCATTAACCCTGGTCCTGCTCTCTTCCCACTTCGATGATGGCCAGGCCTCCTTTCTTAAGCCCAAGCTGGAGGGCAGGACAAGGCCCGTGCTCCAGGTGTCCAGCAGCTCTGCTGACCTAACGCAGCTCTGCCCTCCTCCCCACCTGGCTCTGATCCCAGCAGGCACTCCCACCACAGTTCCTCCGGGTTCTCCGAGGCCCCTGGCCTCGCAAGCCATGCAGCTCCAGGTCCAGTCCACCGCCAGCAGCTCCCTGCACTAACCAGTGCAGAAGCCTCTGCTCCCTCGCCTTCCCTTGGATTGCATGCAGCAAGATTAGGTTGTAGGAAGCCTCTGGTCATTTCAAAAAGTGATTCTTGAGCAGAGGAAGATAATTTTTCATCTGGGCAAACATGGGTCTCAGTCTCAGAACGGGGTAGTGGAGAGGGACAAAAGGCCTTTCTGCTGTTTCCAGCTAGTCTGGGTTTCATAAGTAATGCCTGGAGTGAATGGACCCTAACTGCCCACTCACCTCACAATAAGGAGATTTCACTGACATGCCACACAACTTCAGTGCTCTCCACCGTGCCTCCTATGGTTTGTCATCTCAAGTATTTGAGGGGAGAGCTGGAAATGCTGTCTCAGGGACTGATAACCAAACATGACTTTCAGCCTATGCCAAGACTGTCCCCTTGGGATCACAGAGCTCCTGCGGGGAGGGCACTGGCAGATCCCGCCTGGACGAGCCAGGGTGGCCACGGGCCAGCATGTGGAAGGGCTTGCTCCCAGGCCATCGCTCCCCAGCAAATCATTGCAGTGGGGCCGGGAGCTGGTAAGACTCCACCCTGAAGATTCCAGCAGAGTCCAGGGTTTGCATTTTCATCAGACATGAGGGTGCGGGGGTGCACACAGGGGTTCCAGCCACAGCCTGACAACTGCAGCACCAGAGCACCTCCAAACCACGGCCTGCACCTGCCGGCTCCTGGGCGCACCTGTGGAGGAGCAGCCAACCTCTCACCCACCACGCCACCTTTCATGCCTGCCTATCCCCGCCTGCCCTCCCATGCCTGCTCCCCTATGCCTTCCCCCCGCACCTGCCCATCCACACTGCCTCCCGTGCCTGCCCACCCACACCTGCCCTCCCACGCCTGCCTCCTGCACCTGCCCACTCCCCACGCCACCTCCCATACCACAAGGCAGGGCTGCCCGCCACAGCAACTGCGGGCAATGGACACCTTCTCAAGCTCTCGGGGTTACCAGGCTCCAACAAACGCGCTCCCACCAACAAACAGCACTTGCAGAAAGGCCACAGGTGGGCTTCTTCACTCCGGAGCCTGTGCTTGGACTGCAGTACTAATGGCACCATTTGTAAAGGCTCAGGAGCGGGAAAGTCTGTCACCAGAGGGCCGGCTTAAAGAAGTGTACCCGTCCTTGTTTGTTCATGCAGAAGGAAGTTCGCTTTGCACTGAAGCAGAAAGGTCTGCAAGATGGGGTGAGGGCAGGAGGGAGTCACTGAAATGTGTGCCGTTGGCACGACAGGCACTCCTGCCAGCTGCGAGGACACCCAACAAAACAACCCTCACCACTCACCACACCGGAGCCTCCTAACCTCCTTTTGGCATCAGGAGAGAAAACACAACAGAGAACATGACAACAGTGGAGCTAGGGAAAGAAACTTCTGGAAAGATACTCAGCAGGAGTAGGAAGTGGGTGGATGAAGGATAGAGGCGAATAAGAGATTTTAAAACTATATACTTTCTTCTACTTTTCAAACTATTATTACCAAAAATATATAGTGTTTTAAAACACTAACTTTTTTAAAGAGATTTTTTTATGTGGAGGAGGGATATACTGTAGATGCCCAAGACTTTGTGTGATTTTTTTTAAGACTTTTTTTTTTTTTTTTTAGAAAGAGAGAGATCAATGTGAGAACAAAACATCATTGGAGCCCACAACCCAGGCACATGCTCTGACCGGGAATAGAACTGGCAACCATTCCGTGCTCAGAACAACACCCAACCAAATGAGCCACAGGCCAGGGCCAGGCTGCCGAGATTCCACTTGACCCTTACATTCCTTTGGGCCCTGTGGTTGGTGTGTCTCACACGGGCCCCTGGGTGCGCAGGTTGCTATGGAAAGGCAGGCGGCGAGCCTGGTGCCTACTCAGCAGGAGTGGCTGTGGTGCATCAGCAATGCTCAGAGGCTGCCTAACTCCTGATGGCTTAGAGAAGGCCCTGCAACCCTGGTGCTCTCCACCTGGCTGCTGCTCAGGTCCCACCCGACTGGTCTCACTGGTTTGAGTAGGGCTCGGGCATGGAGCCTTTTCAAAGCTCCAGATCAGTCTAACAAGCAGCATAGTACAATCACTTGATTTGGAGCTCTGGAGTGAGGTTTCCAAATCCGAGTGAATAACATCCTGCAGGAGGCTGTCCGGCCCGGTTCGTGACCAGCGGCTCCAGACGTACCTGCGCCCAAACAGCGCCTTCCCTTCTGTGGTCTCAGCACACTCAGCAGGGGCTCCACACACACAAAGGCCCAGAAACCATTCTGTCCAAGAAGTAAGAACTCTGTTTTCTAAGTGCAATCCAACACTTCTTCCTGCAAATGTGGCTCACACTCCCATGACCCACTTTTTCCTCCTCTGCGCTCCCTACACAACCCCAGGCCTCCATCAGAAATCACCAGCAGGAGCAGGGGAGTGCGAGGCCAGATGGCGGGGCCTCTCCCTGCCCTGGTGGGCACTCCTCCTCTGACACCAGTGTGCCCGCTGACCCCAGTGCACCCTCTGACCCCAGTGCACCTACTGACCCCAGTGTACTCCAAAGAGGGGGAGACATCTGGCAAAAATTTCACCTTGCCTGCTGTGTGTGCAAGGCTCCCCTTCCACCAGATATTGTGGATGTTGTTCACACCAACCTGCGCAAAAACAACAGACAGCCCTGAGCTATCCACGAGCTGCCGGTCATCAAACCAGGGCTGAGCCTTGACTGTGGCAGGCTGTGGCTCGGATTCCCACATTTGAGGTGGAGGACTCATCGTCCTGCCAGGTGCTTCTGGAAATGTGTCATGAGGACACCTGTGTGCATCAACCAAAACCTGGCACTGCTGCACCACAGAGCAAACACAACCACAGCGCTACACCATCTGCTCTGCCCTGTGCCCGGCCTCCCCGCGCTGTCCTGTCTCAAGGTCATCGTACTGAGGAAGCCCCTGAACTGCCTTTGCTGCTCGAAGATAAAGCTGAAGGCTAAGAGAAGACCAAGGAGGCTGATTTGCTTCCTAAGAAACTTAAGGCCAGCGATGTAAAAGGCCTGTGCCTCCCAGCGAATGAGAACTGGCAAGGGCAAAGTGAGAGCCCGCGGACAGCTCCAGCGGGGACTTCGCATGTCTATAACTGGACAATGGTATCATCAAAGCTTCAGAGGGAAGGCGGGGAGGGTAGGTGGGAGAGGTCAACCAAAGAATTTGTATGCAAACATGCATGACCCATGCACAGGCGATAGGGTGGGGAAAGCCTGGGGGTGGGGGGCAGGTGTGAGGTGGAAGGAATCCACCAGCAAAAAGATAAATTTTACAAAAGAAAGCCTTCAGAAACATCCCTGGACTTACTCTATGTAATGTGAGCAAACTGAACATTTTGAAACTTGCTGGGGGGGAGGGGGGCATATGGGCCATGTCTGCATTTGAATGGAGACTGCCTTCCACAAGTTGGATGATCCATGTGGCACCTGGTAAAGCCGCCTCCCTTGAGAGTAACTACAGCCTTTCCACATACACAGTGCTCCATACAGACCCGAACAGAATCCTGAAAGCCAGAGATCCGAAAAGCCCTCCGAGCACCACCAAGAAGATTCATCCCTGAGTCCTGAGGAAGAATCCCAACACACCTGAGGGTCCATTGAAGCTAGACCCTGTGTAAAGACCAGGGCTGGAAACACGGCTCTGTCAGGCTGAGCCATAGGCTCTGGGTGGAGAAAGCAGCTGCAGCGCTAGAAGCTGCACCAGATGAGAAGGGTTCCCAGACAAGGAACCCATGGCGGGGCAGGGGAGGAAGGGAAAAAGGGCTGGCCTTACGAAGCAGAAGCCTTTGGTGGAAAAGGCTGCAACTACCAAGAAGCCAGCAGCTGAGAAGAATCCCACTGCAGAAAGAAAGAAGCCACGGCAGAAGCTTATATTTGCTCATTCCATTAGATCAAATCACTTTGGACAGCTAAGTTTTTTATTCCTTACCCGAGGATATGTTTGTTTATTTTACAGTGAGAAGGAAGGGGGAATAGGGGAGGAGGAAGAGGGAGAGAGATCAGATGCCTCCCAACCGCTCCCTAACTGGGGATCAAACCCGCAACCTTTCGGTGTACAAGACAACACTACAACCAAATGAAGCATCCAGCCAGGGCAATAGCTAATTCTGAATGAAAACCTGATCAAAGGCAGTGAGAAAAAATAGAAGAAATCATACTGCTGTTCTGCTGGTGCCCACATCCCAACCTCTAGTACCCATCATTACCACCTCAGTAACAACAAAAAAACAAGAGGGAGAAGGCACAGAGATAAATATGCCCCATTTCTCACCTGAAGAGGATGAAGGGCCAAGAAATCTTATAAGCTAAGCATATTTTATAGACTTGATTATTGTACCAGCACATTTGCATGAGAGAACACAATTCTTAAAAATCAAAAATAAATACTAACTTCTTTAAATTACCATTTAAATAGCATTTATTCCCTGAAGGAAGCAATTCCACATGAGTTCCCTGGTTCATTCCAGCCAGCAAAGCCATGTCTGAAGCTGACAGCGCTTGAATAAATTTGAAGAAGCTCCAGGGAGTAAAAGAAGGAGAAATGGGAGCTTTTAATATCCTAAAACTGAAGAAACGCTTTTTTCCCCCAACGTCTAAAAATCAACACTTCTCTCAAAAATGCCAGACACTTAGAAGGCAAGGTGTCCCTAGAGAGAGGCTGCGGCATAATTTCCTTCACACCCTCTGCGACCACCTAATCCCATCTTTCTACACTTGACCTAACTGCAGAAAGAAATGCATTTATACCAAAATGATAACAGAGTCAAGCAATAACAGGAAGGAAATCCTCCATTGCTTAAAGGAAGAGTTCCATAAAAAGAAAATCAAGTGGATGGATCGATGATGAATGGATGGGTAGATGGTATATGGATGGATGGATGGACGGATGGATGGATGGATGGATGGATGGATAGATGGGAGGCCAGATGGATGGATATCAGTTCATACAATTTAAAATCAGAGCTCTATTAACAAGGCTATCATGCCAGAGCTAAAGGTTTTCATGTGGAAACGTGTTAATTTTTTGCTTTAAAAGATTTTATCTCCAACTGTACATGCTCTTTTACCTCGTTTTCTTCTCTAATCTCCAAGTCATGAAGCCTAACTGAATTAAGATGCTTTTGGCTTCAATTAACAGGATATGCTGCTTAAACAAAGGGGCTTCTCAATAAAGTTTACACATGCAAAAAGTTGGAAGCAGGAGGTCCTGGGGTTGCATCAGTGGCTTGAGGATGTCAGTACTCAAGCTCAGTGTCACTGTGATTCTAGGCATCTGTGTAGTCAAAAGGTAGTCTCCCATTATTTGCACATTTGACAACCTCATTGGAAGGGATTGGGATAAAAAGTAAGTTCTCATCTCTTACAGTGGCGAAAGTTGGGTCCCTTGCCCACTATTAGACCAGTCACTGGAAAGGATATCAAAGTATCATGGCCCACTCATACTTTGTCCCTTGGGTATATCGTCATTAAACAAAACCAGAAACAAGAGGGAATAGCTGTCGGATGGGCCAACATCATCTTCTGTTCCCACTTTTAAATCCCAAATAGCTAAAAGGCCCCTTCCAATCAGAATTGCACCCTAATAATTCCTATAATGTGCCCTTCAGAGAGATTGCAATAATCTCATGCCCTTTGTAAATAAGTTTTTCACTTTCATCTCCTCAGCCTCTGATTTGGGGCACTTAGGATTTCAAGTGACAGAATCCCACTAAAACAAGCTCAAGTGCAGAAAGAAGTGGTTAGGAGAAAACAAGCAATTTCACAGAAACCAGAGCAATGACTATAGTCAGGCTTCTATGCAGAATCACCAGGAACCAAGGCAGCCACCTCCACCTCTGGTCTACATGACTTCTGAGCCCACCCTACTCTGTCTCTGCAGTTCAGCTCTCTCTGAGACTTGGTGCACATGGCAGAGTCCCTGAGATGGCACACCCTTCCATCTGCTGTTGATGGAGGCTGGCTGGCATCTCAATGCTAAGTCCAAATCCCCAGAGAAAGAATCGGGAGCTATGCCTGGTCCATCAGCCATGGGCAGGAATGCCAGTTCACAAAGTTTAAATATAAAAGCTAAGGACCACCCCTTGGTATCTATTTGCCAAAATGTAGGGGATGGATAGGCCTTGAAGTCCTAAAAGGGTTGCACACGCTCTCTTAGAAGGAATATCTTGGACATCAGCTTCCAAGACCTAGCAGGCCAGAGGATGGGAAGGAAAAACACAGCAGTTCACCCCAGAATGACCACCTGAGCCTCTCATCTCACCAGCATCACAGCTGGCAGAGCACAGCAGGAGGAGGATAAGAAGCCACATGGTTATACACAGCATCTTGCCTAGCAACTACCCTATTTTCCCTGCCCCCTGCTCTGCTTCAGGTTGGCTCCTACCCAGGTCCTGTCTCACACCCTCACACCCACCTAACTATACTCATCCTTGCATTCATTGCTCCACTGCAGGCTCTCTTTGCCAAAATGATTTCCCACACAAGAGTCCCTGTCTCCCAAGCCACTTTCCACACACACATGTACTTCAGAAGTAAGCTCAGTCTATTTTAAACTCCTGTAGCCGTCTGCCATCTGTCTTGTCTGAAGAACCGAATGCGGAAACATGGAAACAAATGTCTGGTCATGGTCCAACCATGAGCTCAGAACCTTGGGACAACCAAGGCATCCTTCCCATAGTGGATGGAGAACTCCCTCTTGGCTAGTTCTTGGGGCTGTTGGCAGCATCAGGAGATGAAAGATAAAAGGTTTGGACAGGGAGATGACGGTGACAGCAAGGTGGCAGCATCTTCTCTAACCACTAGCCATAGTGGGGAATTGTCTAAAATTTATAAAGAGCTTATAACATTCAACACCAAACAAACAAACAATTCAATTAAAAATGGGCAAAGGACCTAAATAGACACTTCTCCAAAGAGGACATATAGATGGCCAAAAGACATATGCAAAAATGCTCAAGTTCACTAATCAGAGGGATGCAAATTAAACCCTCAGTGAGGTATCACTTCACACCTGTGAGAATGGCTATCATCAATAAATTAATAAACAACAAGTGCTAGTGAGGATTTGGAGATAAGGGTAGGCCTAATACACTACTGGTGAGAATGCAGACTGGTGCAACCACTATGAAAAACAGTATAGAATTTCTTCAAAAAATTAAAAGTGGACCTGCCATTTGACCAAGTGATCCCATTTCTAGGAATATATCCAAGAAAACCCAAAGCACCAATCAAAAAGAATGTATGCACCCCTATGTTCATAGCAACACAATTTACAATAGCTGAAGATCTGGAAACAGCCCAAGTGCCCATCAGAAGATGAGTGGATAAAAAAGCTGTGGTACATTTACACCATGGAATACTATGCAGCAGTAAACAAAAAGAATCTCTTACCCTTTGAGACAGCATGGAGGGACCTGAAGAGTATCATGCTAAGTGACATAAGCCAGACAGAGAAAGACAAGCACCATATGGTTTCACTTAATGTGTAATCTAATAACAAAATAAACTACAAAATAGTAGTTTATAAAACTATAAAATAAAAATAGACTTATAGCCGAGACCGGTTTGGCTCAGTGGATAGAGCGTCGGCCTGCGGACTGAAAGGTCCCAGGTTCGATTCCCAGTCGGGGGCATGTACCTTGCTTGCGGGCACATCTCCAGTGTGGGGCATGCAGGAGGCGGCAGATCGATGTCTCTCTCTCATCGATGTTTCTGACTTTCTATCCCTCTCCCTTCCTCTCTAAAAAATCAATAAAATATATATTTTTAAAAATAGACTTATAGTGTCGAGGCTGGTTTGGCTCAGTGGATAGAGCATCGGCCTGCTGACTGAAGGGTCCCGAGTTTGATTCCGGTCAGGGGCATGTGCCTTGGTTGCAGGTGCGTCCCCAGTGGGGGGCATGCAGGAGGCAGCTGGTAGATGTCTCTCTCTCATCGATATTTCTAGCTCTCTGTTCCTCTCTCCCTTCCTCTCTGTGGAAGGTCAATAAAATATATTTTAAAAAATAGACTTATAGAGAACAGACTGACAGCTGTCAAAGGGGAGGGTGTCAGGAAATTGGGTAAAAAAAAGTGAAGGGATTAAGAAAAAACAAAAACACAAAACCACTCAGACAACAGTATGGTGATTACCAGACGGAAGGGAGTGGAGGAAGATAGAAGAGGGTAAAGGAGGGATAAATGGCAATGGAAAGAAACTTGACTTGGAATGATAAACACAATACAATATAGAGATGACATATTATAGAATTTTACACCTGAATCCTATATAATTTTATTAACCAATGTCACCAAAAATCTATACTAATAATAGGGTAATATGCAAATGGTCAGGACACCATCACAGTAACAATTGATCAGCAGGCACGGGTGGGCAGGGACTTGCAGCATCAGGGACAGAGCTACAGCAGAGAGGCCTCTCCGCACGCCTGTGCCAGCGATCGGCAGGCACACAGAGGTCTGCAGGCCTCTGTCACAGCCCAGCCAGGGGGCAGGGCCGAGGCAGGAGCATCCGTGTGCCTGCGCTCAGAGTCCACAGGCCTCTGCCACAGCCCAGTCCAGGGGTCCACAGGCCTCCCCCGGCTTCAGCCTACTTCTCTGAGGCGATGGATCATGGGGCTCTTGCACTGTGACAGGACACAGGCCAGGCTGGGGAACCCTCCCACCCCCGACCCCAAGTGCAGAAATTTTGTGCACTGGGCCACTAGTGTTTCAATAAATTTATTTTTAAATAATAGCTTCCTTTACTTTTCTGAGCAGATATTCCCAATGTCATGGGGGAACAGCCAATGCCAGATCAAGAATCCTCAAGTCCATCCTTGGGCAATGATGCTTGGAAATGGTTACCATGGCAATCAGCTCTGCCCCTTTGCTTTCTGAATGACCCTGAGCCAGTCACCCACTGTGTGAGCTTCAGATGCCTTCATGTGGCTAGGCATCTGTTCATTGGCCCAAGGTAGAATCATATATCAAGGTATGTCTCTAATACTGACACAGTGACAGTGCCTCCCCTGATTCTGTGTGGGAATAAAATGGACTTGGCGCTAACCAATGACAATCACAAATGTTTTATTAATATTGAGTGCTGCATGTGAGCTTTGCATGCATTCATTCATAACAACTCATGAGGTCCATTCTAAGCACTAAATGTTTTCATTTATAGACATTACAACAGCAAGTTAGAAAGAAGAAATTTTGAAAACCAGAGGCTGAAAACCAAATTTAACTTCTTTCCTAGAATCTGCAGACAAGTCATGGAAATGCTCTTCAAAGGAGCCACTCCATAAATTCAAGTAGGAAAGAAGCGCCCACCTTGACCACCTGCCCATCAGACAAAGGGCAGCTATTGCCCTGGGACTGGAAGGCAGTCCATACCCGACCCTCACACTTCCTGCCATCATTCCTCAGGCTGCTGTCTTCCCCCAGATGAAAGCTTCCCACATCCAAAAGACACCAGCTGGCTGACAGACAGCTGCCTTCCCACATAAGGAGAGTTACTAGGAGGTCTGCCAATCACATGACTCTACAAATCCCACTTCCGCCACAGCAGATGGCAGAGAGAATCATTGCTGATGCAAAATGTCACAGAAGGTTTCAGGGGACCCCATGGGGGGAGTCACATGTCACAGAACACTGTCCCCTACCACCGCGGCAGTCCCCTCCTCCTCACTGCCTGCTCTGGATGGCCTAAGGAATCCCCAAGCCTCCTGCTTTGCATATCAGTCAGAGCTCCTCTCAAAAAACATACGGAAAGCTCACCTTCCCCATGAGGTTTTTATGAAAGCACCCAAGTGTTTTCCCTTTGGACAAAAATAGGTGTTTTCCAAAAAGAAACTATGTGATCCATTTTTTAGCCAAAAAATATTTATTGAGCATCGACCATATGCCAGGCACTATTCTAGGCTCTGAGGCTACAAAGTGAACAAGTTGTCAAGACAATACAATGGTCTCCGTGTGTTTGTGGGTCTGATTATGTATAAAGTACTATGTTAATGTTTATTGGAGAACTTTCTATTCCAGACACTGCTGACACTGCTGAGTGCTTTCTGTACGTTGTCTTATTTTGTTCCTCACAACCCGCTATGAGGCTTTTCATTCCTATTTGACAAATGAGAAAGCTGGACAGTTAGAGCAGTAAATAATCATCTGCCCAAGACCACACATCTAGCAAGAAGCAGAGTGCAAACCAAAGCCGAGTTTGAACCCAGTTCAGAAGTTCACATTTTAAACTCTGGCCTGGTGTGGCTCAGTTCCTTGGAGCACCAAAGGTTGTGGGTTCGATCTCCAGTCAAAGTGCATGTGGGAGGCAACCAATCAATGTTTCTCTCTTCTCTCTCACATCTATGTCTCTCTCTCTCTCTCTCTCTCTCTCTCTCTCTCTCTCTCTCTCTCT
>JAAGEH010000024.1:4506584-4542830 GCA_011751065.1 Lasiurus cinereus
AGAGAGAGAGAGAGAGAGAGAGAGAGAGAGAGAGAGAGAGAGAGAGATTAATCAGTTGCCCTTTTATGCGCTGTGACCAGGGATCAAAGATCCTTTGGTGTGCAGAACGATGCTCAACCAACTGAGCTACACCAGTCAGGGTGAAAAATATCATTTTAATCAGCCAATGTCTTTTTTGAACGTTAGATTTCAATGTTACTATGATCTTCCAATAATGTTCCATGTGACACAACACGGAACATCTCAATTGGTCATTAGCCATGAATTGCCAGGTACTCACTGGCCCCTAAGCCTTCACTCACTGGAGCTCCACGGAATCTGCAAGATTCCACTCACATGCCTTCCTCTTGGGAAAGCAGCCTTGATGCAGAATGCCCAGGAGTTTTGGTTCAGAACAAATGGTTTCTTCCAACCATCCTATAAAATAAATAGGTAATATGCAAATTGACCATCATTCCAACACACAAGATGGCCACCCCCATGTGGACACAAGATGGCTGCCACAAGATGGCCAGCAGCTGTGGGCAATCAGGCAGCAGGGGAGGGCAGTTGGGAGGGACCAGGCCTGCAAGGAAGGGTAGTTGGATGCAATCAAGCCTGCAGGGGCTGGCAGTTGGGGGCAACCAGGCCAGCAGGGGAGAGCAGTTAGGGGCAACCAGGCCTGTAGGCGAGGGCAGTTGAGGGTGACCAGGCCAACAAGGGAGGACAGTTGGGGATGACTAGGCTGGCAAGGGAGGGCAGTTAGAGGTGACTGGAAAGGTAGTTGGGAGCAACCAGGCCTGCAGGGGAGGACAGTTAGGGGCAACCACTCTGGCAGGGGAGGGCAGTTAGGGGTGACCACGCCTGCAGGGGAGGGCAGTTAGGGGCCATCGGGCCGGCAGGGGAGCAGTTAAGCATCAATTAGACTGGCAGGGAAGTGGTTGTGGGTGATCAGGCAGGCAGGCAGGCAGGTGAGCGGTTGGGAGCCAGCAGTCCTGGATTGTGAGAGGGGTGTTGCAGATTGGAAAGGGTACAGGCTGGGCTGAGGGACACCCCCGACCTCGTGCATAAATTTCATACACCAGGCCTCTAGTTTTCATAATATGAGGGCAAATCATATCTCAGCCTTGTTCCTTCCCACTTTGTGCTACAGTTTTATAGGGACCAAAGTGTCTCCTTATCAGGCCAGTGGCTCTCCAGGACAAAGACCAAGTCTTCAGTACCTGAAGAATCAGAGTCACTCCCTACGGCAGCAGTCAGCAACCGGTGGTTCACAAACCACTGGTGGTCCATGAGGTCCAAAAGGTTGGCGACTGCTGCCCTAAGGGTCAGCATTTTCCCTGCCTTTTCATTTAAACTCCACTTATATCCCCTGTGAGGTGGGTCCTAGTAATGTCTCCACTTGAAAGATAAGGAAACTGAGACTTGGAGAGGCTCTGAGAGTGGTTTTCTTAACTAACATGCTGCCTGAGCACACTGCCTCTTGACCGGGGACCTAGCAGGCAATGGGGTCTGTGGGCTGGAAGAGGCACTTCCAATTCCTGCAGGATTCCTGAAGACACCTTCCCTTCCTCCAACCCCTCCCCAGCTCTGCTCCAAGCCCTCGGGGGCCTGCCCTAGGCTGTCTCCTCACCCCCTGCCCCCACATACTGCCTGCCAGTGGAGCTGCTGATCTCCCCTCATCGCCTGAGCCTTTCCAGCATCTCCGCTCCCCTCTGAAATTACATTAAATTGCTCCATTAGTGTCAAAAGAGGGAGATGCATGATACCGCTATGAATTTCCTTTTCTAAAGAAAGTTATCTTCGGAGCTGTGCTTGCGCTGCCTGCTTCCAGATCGGCAAGGTTATTTGGGGGCACAATTTATTTGCAGAATACCACAAAATCAGCCTAAATGTCAGTTTATTCCCATCGGCTTGCCTGAATCAATACGGACGTAATAATGTAATTCATGGAAGTGAACTTGAATAATCATTTCTCCAGAGATGGTGCACAAACGGCCAATACACACACACATGGAAAGATACTCAACATTACTCTCCAGCATGGAAATGCAACCTAAAGCCACAATGAGACTCGGCCCTACACCCACTGAGGTGACTACCAAAAACAAAACAGAAGACAGCGAGTGTTGATGAGGATGGGGAGAAACTGGAGCCCTTATAGACCATTGGCTGGAATGCAGCCACAAAAGAAACCAGTATGGAGATTCCTCAAAATCTTAAAAGTAGAGCTGCCATATGATCCAGCAATTTCACTTCTGGGTATCTATCCAAAAGAATTAAAAGTAGATTTTAAAAGATATCTGTATACTCATGTTCATAGCAGCTTTACCAACAGTAGCCCAAAGGTTTCAGAAGCAACCCCAGTATCCATCAATAGATTACTGGAAAAACAACACATGATATATACATGCAATAGAATCTTATGCAGGCTTAAAAAGGAAGTGAATCCTGACACATGCTGCAACATGGGTGACCCTTACAGACATGACGCTCAGTGAAATAAGCCAGACAAAAATATGAATACTTTTGATGCACCTAGAATAGCCAAAATCACGGAGACAGAAATTAGAATAGTGGTTGCATGGGCTGAGCAGAGGGAGTATGGGGGAGTACTTGTCTAATGAGGGCAGTTTCAGTTTTGCAAGACAAACAGTTCTGGAGATGGGTAGCAGTGTTGTGTGAGCATGCTTAACGTTCCTGAGTGCGCACTTAGAAATGGTGAAGATGGTAAATTTTATGTTACATGTATCTCACCACAATTTTAAAAATCATGGCAGTCAATAAGTATCCTTTCTTTATGATAAAACAATACGACTCAGGACCTGGGAGAGCGTGACTCAAGCCCTGCACGTGAGCTGCACACAAGTTGTGTGTGAGTCAATGGCTAATCCAACGAGCTCTGACTGAAGGACAAAAATCCCATGGGTGTGCCTGTAGCCACCACACACACACCACACATGGGGGTGGAGGAGGGATGCTGCGTGCAGCAGAGGCACAGCTATGAAACATCACACGGGGGCTGGCTGCTCCAAAAGCCTTGAACTTCTAGGGCAGAGAGAGAGGGATGGCTTACAAGAGCTAATGAAGGACAGCTGGGAAATAAGGATGCTCCCCTCTGTCCCAACACCTTCCACCCTCAACTGCTTCTGGGAAAATAAGCTATCAAAGCTGTTTTTTAGAGATCTCAACTTTTCCATCTCCTTTAGTCAGAGACTGAAAATGGTGAAAAGATAAACACCCTAATTCTGGCAAAACGCATCTCAATAGTTAGCAATGGAGAAAGCAAGCATGACCTCTGCAAGGAACAGGTAACAGGAAAGCCCTCTGCATTCACTCTACGGTGCTAATTATCCCTGTTACAAAGAAGCATGACCCTGCCTGAGAACAAAACTAATAAATTTTGTCTGATAAGAATTAATAATTATGTTTAAACTACAATGTGTAGAAAATACTATGAAGGGGACAAATTGATGAAGAACAAGAGGGGGCCTTTTATGGCAGACCTGTAAGGTGCACACCCACCACCCATCCCTAACCCCCATTTGCTTCTTACTAAAAAACCTTGATATTATTGTTCAATGTTCCCACATGAAAAAGATTCTAATTCCCAGCCTCAGCCAATAAAAAAACAGACCGATTCCCTGGGAAGAGTATCACTCCTCAAGCAAAACAGACAAAGCCTTGCAAGGAAGAGTTCTGGCCATTCCATATTCTCCATGCCTGGAATACAGAGTAAATGCATGGAGGTTCTGCAGCCATTCTGTGACCATAAGAGGGGAAAAAATCACATACCTGCTAAGAACGATGGAGCAGGAAGAAGGAGCCTGAGTCTTTAATGGCATCTTCTCTACAAGTTCTGGCTCAACTACATTCTTCCATGCCTTTTTTTTTCTTTTTGCTTTATCCTATTTCATTTGTTTTATTTTATTGACACTATTACAGAAGTCCCCCATTTTCCCTTCCTTTGCCCACCTCCCCTCAGCTCCCGCCCTCACCACATCATTCTCTGTGACCATGGCTTATATGCACATAAGTTCTTCAGTTAATCTCTTCCCATCCCTTCCACCCACCTCCCCTCTGAGATCTGTCAGTCTGTTCATCAGTTTATTTTGTTCATCAGTTTATTTTGTTCATTACATTCCACATGTAGATGAGATCATGCGATATTTGTCTTTCTCTGACTGGCTTATTCCACTCAGCACAATAACCTCTGGGTCCCTCCATGCTGTTGCAAAGGGTAGGAGATCCTTCTTTTTTAAAGCCTCTTAGTATTCCATTATGAAATGTAAATGTACCACCATTGTTTTTACCCACTCATCTACTGAAGGCTATTTCCAGGTCTTGGCTATCACAAATAACACTGCAACCAACACTGGGGTGTGTATATTCTTCCAGATTGGTGATTTGGGATTCTTAGGGTCAAATGGCAGTGCCATTTTTAATTTTTTTTTAAATGCCACACTGTTTTCCACAGTGGCTGCACCAACCTGCATGATCCTATTTTCTTATTTCTGCAATGATGCATGTTGCTTTCATGTAAAAAGAGAAACTGATAAAATATCCTCCGTTTTGAAATAGATATCTGGTTACATGGCGGAGATCATGAAAGCATACTCAGGAACTCTATCCAGCATTTATTTCAGACACCAGGAAGCCTGAAGATGTTAGCTCCAGATTCTCATATGCCTGTACTATCAGGAGCCTCAATATTCAGAGCAGCTTACTCGGGCCTTCTTAGATGTGCTGTGTAAGTGGGTCCACCAGGAAGCATTCTCAAAGTAAAGAGTCACAGCTTCTTTCAGAAACAACTTTCCCTGTGCACCCTCACAACGTACACCCCTCACATCGCACTGTGATGGAGGCTTACAAATACACTCGATGGATAATATAGTTACATGACATTGTAAACAAACATGTGTGAATGTAGACAACAAAACGAATGTTTCACCTTCAAAACACCGCCTGGAAAGTCTCCTGGAGAAGGCCAGGCCGAGCGGAACTAACAGGCCCCGAGCACACCCGCCAGCCATGCGGCTCCTTCATTTCACTTGAGCTTTCTTTGCGAGAGCCTCTCCACCATGCAGAGTAGAGTCCTTTTGGACCAATAGTTATTTAAGACTGAGATTTTTAATTGCTTCAGGTGGCGTTTGGTTAGGATCTGTTTCATTCCATCCCTCACAAAACAAGCAGCACAAGAAAAAATGAGTCTTTATTCCTTCCTGAGACGACTCAGCCATGGAAACTCGGTCCTGTGGAGGTGCCTGAAATTTAGGGGGCAGGGAGTATAAAGTGGGACTCTTCTAGGGGACCTAGAACCCACTTGCTGGGTTGTTCACAGAAAGCCTCGAAGCTTCGCCATCAGCACTATCCATTTCCTCCCTATACTGTGGGTTTCCTCCCAGCCCTCCCAGCGTGGGAAACCCCAACCCCAAGTCAAATCGCCCCTGTGGTTTAGAGGCCACACTGCTCACTCACGTGTCCACATCGCCCCTCAGCGTTGGGGGTTCCGCCGCCCTTGCTGACAAACCCACTCATTGAGACCTTATAGAATCCTCCCACTGTACAGCTCGGGACTGGTCCCGTGACCTGATCAAGACCCTCGGGGCAGGCAGTCATTCCAGCCTCCGGGAAACATCAAGGAGTCAGCAGTGAAACTCTTTCATTACTGCGTGCCAGTCTCAAGTCGGGACAGGTGGGTGTTTGTGAGGACACGGAATTCCTTCTCGCTCTGAACCAGAGATCACTCACCCTCTGATACCCTTCGACTTCCTGTGGAGTGTGAAGAAACACTGAGCCTCTCGCTAGGCATCTAAAACACCCTCTCAATCTGGCACAAGTGAAGGTCAGTGGCTCTGTTTATGATGTCATCCATTTGGACACAGCAGATAAGTCACAAATGGCCTTTTGCCAGTGACCATCACCTGGCCAATCCCATTGGTGACCTGGTCCCTGAGCAGCAGCCTTTCTTTAGCTGCTCCTGGCCAGGCCATAGGGACAAGGAGCTTGGACAAAACCATAGCAAAGGTGGCTTAGAGTTAGCAGATTCCCTTGGTGGCCTCCTTGATTTTAAAAATGCATCAGAGACACCATGTCGGGGACCACGTGTTGGAGACCATGTGTCGGGAACGTGTCAGGGACCACGTGTAGAGGACCACGTGTCGGGGACCACGGTGCAGTCATTAAAACAGAAGAAGAGGTCCTTTATGTGCTGACATGGAACAAGCCCCACGGTGTATTGCTACGTGGAAAGGGCAAAGTAAGCTAAAGCTGGAATGTGTGTGAGGTGAGAAACACAGTATCTATGATGTATGTACAGAGTACACACGAGACTGGTGACAGTGGCTGCCTGTGGAAAGAGAAACGCAGTCAAGGCTATAAGAGACTTCTCAAGGTAAACCCTTTGTACCTTTTAATAGCGGGTGTACACAGCTATCAGAAATTAAATTGAGAGCTCAGAAATGCATATCGCCAGAGGACAGGACACAGGGGTCTGACAATCCCCTCTTCTGCATCTCCTGCCCTGTGGTCCCATTAAGGATAAGCAGATTTCAAAACAATGAGTTTTAATTCTGGTTTCTAATTTTAACTTAATGTATCTATCAATGTTGATTAAAATCAAGAATCAACCCAAACGTTAATACTTAGCTTCTTCCTGAGTAGTGGAATTGTAGGTAGTTTTTATTTTCTCTTAATTTATCTTCATTTTCTAATGGTTCTATGATAGGCAAGCATTTAGAAAATTTTAAACAACTTTTTTTTTAATTTGTTTCCAAAACGTTGACACAATATTACATTAGGTTCAGGTATACAGCATAGTGATTAGGCACTTATAGACCTTACAAAATGGCCACCAAGTCAGTTTAGGTTAGAGCCACCTGCATGTACAGGTATTGCAACCTCACTGACTGTTTGCCCTATGCTGTACTTTACATCCCATGACTATTTTGTAGCTACAAATTTGCACTTAAACATTTTTCAATTAAAAATATGAAGACTCTACCTTCGGCTTCTGTACCATATGCTCCATTCCCTCGCAGGCCCTCCCCTGAATGCACTGTCTGGGGCGACCACAGGAGGATCGCCAGATGCAGAGAGAGGGAGGCAGGGTTTTGAAAGTCAGGGCTGTCAATCTCAGCATCAAATAGACACTAGGCTCACATTTCAGTCCTGTACACAGGGCTGTGTATTCATTAAAACTACAGGAGTTCACCAAGACCCAGAGACTGGAGTTCACGGGGCTGGGGACGGGGATAAGGGAGGAGAAGGCCGGGGTTGTGGGGGGCGGCCATACAGGGTCAGAGGAACAGGACAGAAAAGGAGGCCACCAAGGGAATCTGCCAGTTTCCAGCACAAAACAGGCCCAAATCACATCGCAGCCAGAGAAGGGCCACCCACAGGGCTTCATAGCTCTCATTAGCTATATCAGAGGTACAGACAAGGGAAGCAGCCAGGACCCCAAATACCTGCCCAGCCCCAACCTGCCCTGCTACATGGTTCTGGAGGAGCATGCATGACCCAAAATTTTGGCCTGGTGGGCAGCACCCAAGGGCCACTGCAGACCACAGGGTTGAGGGCACAACAGGTTGCTCCCTTCCTGAGAGGATGCAGGCCACCAGGGAGAAGGCTGGGGGTAGCATGCATTGAGGCTTACTCTTCTAAAGGCTCTATCTTAATTCATTTAAGTCCAGGTGCTATTATGGTCCCCATTTCTGGATAAAGAAGATGAAACATATTCACAGGATGTAATGCACAGCATAGGGAATATAGTCAGTAATGTTGTAATAACTACATGTGGGGCCAGGTGGGCAGTGGAAATATCAGGGGAACACTTCATGAAGTATATGATTATCTCACCTCTGCTGTATACCTGAAACGAATATGAAATAATACTGAATGCAAGTACACACACACACACACACACACACACATATATTTAAATTAAATTTTTTAAATGAGGCATAGGGAGATATCTTGCCCAAGGTCACCCAGCTAAGGGGGAGTATCTTGACCCTAAGCAAGCCTCACTCCAGAGCCCATATCATGGCCACAACACCCTCTACTTCTCACAAATCTTATCAAGCATCCAATTCAAATTAGACCTTCAAAACAGTGGTCTATGACCTTATGCCAAGGATCTTCTGGGTAACCACAAATATCAAATCCCCAAATGCCAGTGGTAGCTACGTTTGTCCCACTGTGCAGATTAAGTAACTAAGGCTGAAAGGCTTGAGAACAGTTCCATATTCCGGGGAGCATCCTCACCCCCAAGATAAGAGCAGAGACTGGGGCATCCTCGGCCCCCCAGCACATGACACAAAGGGGACACAACCTGAACTAGGAAACCCCATAAAGTGGCAATAGCCTCAGAAGCAGGGAACAGAGTCTCCTTTCTATTGCACAGCACCCAAAGCCACCAGCACCTGGACAGGAATGGTGAGATGAAGGCCACAGAAGAGCTAGGAGAGGGAAGCACCTCCTGCCCCCCAGCAATGGAGCAGACACTACTCTCCCTCTCCAAAGCTGTCTATAAAGAGACGGCAAGGTTAGCAAGTCTGTCACATCATGCTCTCTTCCCACTCACAGATGATGTCCCCAGAGCCTCAGAAAGAAGGTGCAGGTTCATGGCTCCAGATCTGCCTCAGTAACCCACTGGAACTCCCTGGGCAGCCTCCCTACCCACCCTTTCCCCCCCCCCGAATCCTGGTGCCTTGTGATCCCATCCCTTGCTCCAGATCATTGGCCACCAGATCTAAGCTGAGGCCATTGGATACTTTCACAGATTTTAGAATGCAGGCTGAGATGCTAAGGGATGAACACTAAGCAGATATGGGATGGCACCTGCCATCCCATATGTAGAATAAGAAACAAAGAAAGTAGGTGTGCACAGAGGCAAGGCTAATGGATATAGACAAGGAGAAGTAGAGATGAGATGGAGACCCCAGCCTTCTCTCCTCCTTCGACAGACCAACCTTCCCTTGGCCCCAAACAATTGCCTGCATTCTCTTACTAGATCCCCCTCTGGCTTTGGCTGACTTGAGTTGGTTTCTGTTACTTGGAATCAAAAAAGCTTATCTAACATAGGCCCTTCCCTCTGTCCTCCTGGTGAAGCATTGTGATCCTTCTTTTGGAAAACTGCTATTTGAAACTGCTGTTTGAACTACTCTGTTATTCTTATTCTCATATTCTGTAGGTCAACTCTGTTATTTTTAGACTGTAAAATAACTCTGATTTTGCTTAAATAGAAAAGATAAACTTTATTGTCTGATCTTGCAAACTAGCCATCTAACTGATACACTGATATCGATGCCAGCTACCTGTATAAATATGATACTCAAGGTGACAGGTGTTTGTTAGATATGATACGTACTCAAGGTTATAAGTTTTCTGTAAAAATAACTTACACAGGGACCTAAAAAAGATATAAAAAGACAATGCTCCCTTCTTTGGGTGTTCAGAATTTGACAGAGGTAATCTGCTCTGAACCTGCACTCAATAAAGATGACTCCTAACTAATTGGCTCATTAAGGTGTCTTGTCCGGCTCACTGATTTGCAGTGCAACACTGGGCCATGAAGATGTCTGGCTAATATACCCAAACAGCTGTAAGTAAGTTCACTGCAGAGTGAACCACAAACCGAGAGTACAGCAAGCAAGGCAAGAGTCAGGATTCTGGGGCGGCTTCAGGCCGAGGGGAATTTCCGAGGAAGGTCGGTAGGTGCAGCAAATGTCTGCTAAATACCTATCGAGCAAGGCTGTGCTGCTGAACACAGACCTTGCCTTTACAGCTCCCATAGTGGAGGGGGCTGGTTCACCAACAAAGCATCAGTGAGACAGAGAGGAAGCTGCAATGAAGGGTTAACACTGCCAATTCCAGGGAACTGAGGAGGAGGAGCACATCTCCTTTGAGAAAGGACAATGGAAGGTCAGCTTGGCTGCATTGAGGCTGCAGGAAAAAGGACATAAGCCCGAAGAGACGGTGGACGCAGCCTGTGGAGGGGCCTTCTCCAGGCAGAGCACCTGGTCTTCCATCATAGTACACCACCTTCGTGAAATCCACCACATCCATACACCATTTGCAATACCATTAACATTTTTCTTTAAAATGACTTATTTTTAAAATATATTTTTATTGATTTAAGCGATAAAGGGAGAGGGAGAGATAGAAACATCAATGATGAGAGAGAATCACTGACCAACTGCCTCCTGCATGCCCCTCACTGGAGATTGAGCCCACAACCCAGGCATGTGCCCTGACTGGGAATATAACCGTGACCTCCTGGTTCATTGGTCAATACTCAACCACTGAGCCAAACTGGCTAGGGCCGTGGTCAGAAAACTGCAGCTTGTGAGCCATATGAGGCTCTTTGGTCCCTTGAGTGTGGCTCTTCCACAAAATACCATGGCATGGGCGAGTCTATTTTGAAGAAGTGGCATTAAAAAAAGTTTAAGAAATTTTGCTCCCAAAAGAAATTTCAGTCATCGTAGTATTGATATTTGGCTCTTGTTGACTAATGAGTTTGGGTTAGGGCAATAATAAACTATTTTTAATGGAATGAAAAACGAGCTTTTTTAGTGTAACTAGCAGTCAACCATAAAAATAAACACAATGAAAAAATAAATAAAGTTTGTTCACTCTGGCTTGGCCTCATTCCTTGCCAAAGGCCCTGAGCTGAGCTGTCTCTCTCTGTCCATTAGGGTGGGGGTTAGAGTGTTAGAGAGCATGAACAAGTAATGTCAACTAACTCTGCATCGACCAACTTAACACACCAGCCCGAGTGGGCTTCCCCTTGTCTCATCAAAAGAATCGGGAGAGAACAGGAGGGGAGAGCCCACTGAGACCTAAGCCTGGCCAGGGCCAGGCCTAAGGAGCTTGCTCTGCGCCCTGACCCACTGGCACTTTGGCAGACTTTGCTCTCAAGGATGAAACTGATGTTTGCGTGGGGCCCTCTATGTGCCAACCAAGGTGCTTGACTCTGCATCAGGCCAGGCTATTAATCTGTCAAAACCAGGGTGTTGGCCTGTGGCCTGCAGGGACAGCGGGAGGCACAGAGGGGCAGGTATGAGGACGGGACACTCACCAGGAAGTGCTGGGGGCAAGCACCTTGGAGGGGAGCAGTGCCCCCCACACTCCTCCCCAGCACTCCCTGTTGCTACAAACTGCATGTCTGTGTTGCCCCGGAATTCATATTGGAGCTTAATCCCCAGTGTGGCTGCATGCGGAGGCGGAGCCCATGACTGGGAGCATGCCCCTCTGAGGCCCCACAGAGCTTGTTTCCTCCCTCTCTGTTCCCCACCGTGTGAGAACACAGGAGAGAGCCCTGGCTGCAGGCACCGGATCTCAGCTTGAGCTTCTGGGACTGTGAGGAATGATGTGTTGTGTAAGACCCAGGCTGTGGTCTGCTGCTCTCACAGCCTGGCTGACTGGGACACTGAGATGGAGCCAGTGGGAGGACTCTCAGGGGCATAGAACAATGTGCCACAGAAAGGTATCTATGGACACAGAGAGTGGATCATGAACCAGGAAGGCAACAGGCATGACGTCAGTCTGGATTGGTTCATTCCTTGAGAAGAAAACATGTCCACTGTGTGCCAGGCACTGTTCTGGGCACTGTGTACAAACCACAATGAACCCCTGCCCTCGGGGGCATGTATTCTAGTGAGTGTGAGGGTGGGCATGCTGATGATGTGCAGGAAAAACAGGAGGGGCTCACAGCAGTGGTCAGCTGTGGGGGTGGCGCCAGGCAGGGCACCACGCCATTAGCACTGCCTCCTCGGTGTCACTCTGACATGGGTCTTCTATGCTGAGCAGGCGACGGGTGTTGTAAAGTAAAGGGAAGGCTCAACCCCTTGGCTGGGCAGTGGAGGCGCTTTTCCGTCCTGACTCCCTCACGGCCACTGCCTGTGTTCCAGCCACACCTGCACCAAAGTGGTTCTTCTGCCAGCCATCAGGCCTCCCTACATCTCTGCTCAGCCTATAAAACCCCAATCCACCCATTGAGACACCTTCCCAAAGGGACCTTCTTTGAGTCACTCTTCCCACCCCCAGGTCACTCAGCAGCCATGGTCCCTCCTCAGCCAAGTGTCCCACATAATCACAGCAGTGTGACAGCTTCATCACACAAACCTAGCTGGACCGCTGTCTCCTCCCTCTCCCAAGCCCCACGGTTCCTCCCACTGCACTTTCTTCTCCAGTTTCAGCTCCACACCCACCTGTTCTGGATGGAACTTGTCTTCCCATCTGCCACCCCAAACTCCTAAATTCCCATACTTCTCGGCTGCCCCCAAACACAAGCCCACGGACCCCTTTATGCCTACAGGAAAGGAGACAATAAACTGAGAGCGTTAAATCACAAAACTACCACCTCAGGAGTCACTGCTCCTGGGCTGGGGCATGGCGGGTGGGGAAATGCCTAGGCTGGGACTAAGGGAGGTTTTGAAGATTCTCTGCAGGGCCTGGTGGAAACCCCTGTTCCTCTTACTGACTCCCACCCTCCCCAGCACACCCCACACTCAGAGCCCGGAACTCTGGTCTCTGAGAGAGAAAGGCACCTCCTTCCCGACTCCTCTGTGTCTGCAGCCTGTGATGCTGTGAGTGATGGAACCTGGGAACCAGGAAAGGCCTCCATGCACGCAGCAGGCCTGCCCGGCCAGCCTGCAAAGCTGAGACCCTGGGACATGTCAGCCATGTCTGGACAAAGCTTTGGTTCTCACAATATGGTGAGCGATGATACAGGCATGGTGGGTGGAGGCCAAGAATGTTGATAAACATCCTAAAACACACAGGACAGCCCCCAAGAGACTTATCCGGCCCAAAATATCAGTAATGCCAAAGCTGAGAAATTGCCCTCTAAGTCCCTCCCCAACTGGAAACGCCCTCCCCTTCCCAGCCCCTTTCCCAGGCCACCCACTGCTCCTGCACACAGTATTTCTGGCTGGAGGAATCATGGGGGTATGGACCCATATCCCCCTTGAGGTCAGGACCTGTTGCCTCTATTCAGCCTCTATGCTCCCTAGCTGGCTCTGAAGGCTCCCAGAACATGAGAATCCCTCCCCCACAGTTTAATATATGATAAAGGCGGCTTTTCAATTCTGTGGGAAGCGATGGATTATTCAATAAATGGTATTGGGACAACTGGCTGGCCATCTGGTAGAAAAATCAAGCTAGATCCTCACCCCCTTTCTAAAACCAAAATAAATTCCAGATGGATTAAGGACTTAAATGCAGGGGGGGGGGAAAGTTAAAGTAGTGAAAGAAAATATGAGAGAATTGCTCTATAATCCCATCGAGAGGGGCCTTTCTAAGGAAGCCATGAAATGTATGAAAGAAAGGTTCTTTTGACTAAGAACATTTAAATATCTACAGAATAAAAAAATTCCCTAATAAACCAATTTTTCAATGCTAAAAAAAATTTTTTTATATACGATTATACATAAAACATGCCAGCTAAAAGATCTGATCTTTAGGAGATAAAACCTGTTAAAATCAATAAGAACGTTTTTAAAATAGGCAAAAGATGAGACTTCACAGAGAGAAATACAAACAGCCCCGCTGTGAAGTGCTGCAGCTGCAGCCACACACAAGGCGGAGCCTGTGCCTGGCCCATCCGTGTCCCTCCCCGCCCCGCACTCGGATCCAAGCCACAGATTGCCATACTGTCTATAACAGCAGAAGACTCAGCAAGGCCAGTGCCCACCATCGGAGAAATGGGTAAATACGTCTGAGGAATGGGTAAATACGTTATCGTGCAAGGGAAGACTCCGACACTCTCAGGAATAATTGAGGCAGCTGTGTGGATTGAGCCCATGATACGTTATTAAAGGGAAAGCAGTGAACAACATGGTATTACATAATACATTTCCAAATGTGCTAAGAAAAATGGGGGGAGCATTTTCAGCCATTCAGCCCACCAATATCTATGAGGCACTGCAAAGTGCCAGGCACTGATCCAGGTGCCAGGACTCCACCAGGAGTAAGTGTTCCAATGTGCATCAGTGGCCCCACCCAGGAAATTCACAGGAAACTCTTCACAGGGGAGGCCCTGGGTTGTCAAATTTGGCAAATACAAATATAGGACATCCCGTAAATCTGGATTTCAAACACAGTAGATAATTTTGCAGTATGTTTGTCCTCTGCTAACTTCAGATTTCTCTGGAGGAGTAGGAGGATAGATGGAGTGGCGAGTATTGCACTGTCTGGAATTATCAGCAGGTGTATGTGTTGCTTTTATTATTTTTTTAAAAACTGACACAAATGACAAAGAAGAAATTCCTAGGACCCCAGTCCCACTCCCCAAGCTGCGATTCCAGCCAGCAGGCCCAAGCAACCAGCTGGTCCAAGCCACAACTTCTCTAAAGGGAAAGGCCCTGCCCCACAGCCACAGCAAGAGCCCCAGCCTTGGACTGCTTCTAACAATCAGGTTCAGCCAAAACCGGTTTGGCTCAGTGGATAGAGCTTCGGCCTGTGGACTGAAAGGTCCCAGGTTCGATTCCGGTCAAGGGCATGTACCGTGGTTGCGGGCACATCCCCAGTAGGGGGCGTGCAGGAGACAGCTGATGGATGTTTCTCTCTCATCGCTGTTTCTAACTCTATCCCTTTCCCTTCCTCTCTGTAAAAAAATCAATAAAATATGTTTAAAAAAAAAATCAGGTCCAGTGCAAGAGAGCAATGCCAAAGGCAGTGGGAAAGCAGCAGAGGGCATGCTGCAAGGGTGGGGTCCGGCCAGCCTGGCCAGGGTGAGGGGACATGGATGGTTGGCCGGCCTGCCTGCTGGCCAAACTTCTGGTCAAGGGGACAATTTGCATATTAGCCTTTTATTATATAGGATATACAATGAGTGGCCAGATTATTATGCGTTCAGAGATCATAATAATCTGGCCATTCAGTGTATATATATGTATGGAAACCGAGGCACAGAGAGATTCAGTAACTAATGAAGATCACACAATTGATAATTAGAAGACCTGGGATTTGAACCCAGCCAGTCTGGCCCCAGAGTCCACACCCCTTGCCCCTGGCCAGGCATTGGGTGATAAACAAGAGAGACACATCCCTGCCTCATGCAGCTTAGGCTTCCTGAGGGAACCCACCTCCACATGAAACAGGCAGGCTTATGGTGCACAGAACTGAGTTTTAGAAGACTCAGATCAGAACCAGAAAGAGCCCACTTGTTCATTTCTTCCACAAATATTTAGTAAGGACCTACTGTGTGCCTGGTGCTGTTCTAGGCACTGGAGGATCAGACTGACCACCCCCACCCACCCCCCCTCATGGCCTGGAAACACCCAGGAGGGGGTTTAGTCAGGGTGCCAGTGAAGGCCTGTCTGAGGAGATGACAGTTAAGCTCAGACCAAGAGCAAGAACTGAGCTTTGACAAGTATTCCAGGCAGGTGGGACCGAAATCTGCAAAGACCATGCTGGAAATGAGTTCAAGTTGATCCCCAACCCCAAGAACCTTCTACTGCTGCCCCAGCCACAGTACTCTACACCTGTCCAAAAGCCAGACCTCAAACTCCGTGTTTATGCTGAGCCCCTCCACCTCACACCTCACCACCCTCACCACCACCACCACTCCCATTCCTACTCACACAAGGTCGAGGGCAGAAGCGGCTTCACCTCTTCCGGGCCCAAGGCACACACTTGTCATTAGCTGAAGTGCTAACATTTTGTTTTTAACTCAAAACAAAGGCCTTCTCACTGTTCAGGTTCTGAACAAGTGTTGAGAAAGAAGTGATGGCTATCCAGAGCTTGCAGAGTGGCCTGGCCAGGCAGAAATGGAAAGAAAAGAACCAAAACGAAACCAGCAGATCCTCACCTCTCTCCTGATCCATCTCTCTCTCTCTCTCTCTCTCTCTCTCACACACACACACACACACACACACACACACACGCACTCTCGCTAAGCTTCTCATCCTTCCCCTACTCACAAAATCTCGGGGCCACACATTTTTACCCTAAGCATGCCAACAACATCAGGGCTCTTCACCACAGCCCTCTGAGCCCAGGTCAGTCCTGAGATATCGTCACCAAGAGACAGCCCTTCTTGTTATCAAGCGAAAGTACCAGTGAAGAGTGAAAATCTGCCAGACAATCTAGGTTTCACGTACAGGCTAGAGCAGTTTGGCAAACTCATTAGTTAACAGAGCCAAATATCAATTGTACAATGATTGAAATTTCTTTTGAGAGCCAAATTTCTTTAAACTATATAGGTAGGTACATTGTTATTAACTTAATTAGGGTACTTCTAAACTGCCCTTTGCTAAAATCTCAAGGGGCCAAAGAGTCACATTGGCTCGCGAGCCACAGTTTGCAAACCACTGGGCTAGAGGATAGCTGTATTACCTCTCCACTTAAACAGCTCTGCCTCAACTTCTCCATCTGTAAAATGGGTACTGCTACAATAAGTTACTGTAGTAACTCATTTGCCCCAGGATGCTAAAAGGGGCAAATGAGTTACTACAGGTGTGGAAGAGGCTTAGAACTGTCTGGTACAGCATAAGTACTACTTTCATTGCTAACCTCTACTACTACCCCTGGTTTTTATTATCATTTCATTGTTATTAAGATTCAAATAGAATATGAATTCTCAAAGGACTTCTAATTATCCTACTAAAGAGCAGGAGCAAATGTGTCACCATCAGGAGACTGGCATCAGGGGAACTGTGTGAGGGGCAAACAAGAACCCTCTATATTAACTTTGTCACTTTTCTGAAACCTAAAAATAACCCGAAGTAAAAGGGCTATTTTTTAAAGGCAGAAGCAAATACTTCCTCACTGACTCTCCAGGTCTTCCTCATCAGCAGGGAGGCCCAGGCTTCAGAAAGAAACCCCTACCTCCCAGCTCTGGAAAGCTGAGTTAAATCATGCCTCTCCCAGAGGTTAAAGCCTAACAGACCCAAACCTCCCCCCACCCCATCACTGTCTTGTCTTCAGGGAGTATTTACTGAGTGCCCACTGTGTGTTGTGTACCGGGTACCCTCCCTCCCTCCCCCAGCCACAGTGCCTTCTACACCAGCTCCAGTAACTGAAGGGTGTGCCTGCCAGGCCAGAGCTCCTCTGGACCTCCAGTGCTGGAACAGGGTTCTTTCTAATGATGCCACTCAGATCTTTGTGACCTCAGAGAAGGTGCCAATTCCCGCAGGGGGACCCTCGAAAGCTCAGACAACAGTCTGCCACCCCAGGGGCCCAATTAGGGAGTGGGGGGAGGCCAAGAGTCCTGGGCGGGTTGAGCGGAAGCAACCCAACTTCCTATAATTCCTATGTGGCACGCCAAAGACTGGCAAGGAAACCAGCATGTCTGTCCTCAACGCAGACATTACTCCCACGCTGCCTTCTCTTCCAGTTCCCTCATCTATCCATCCACTCTCACTCGCCTTCTGCTGTTTCCTGCAGATAAAAACTCCGTGGCTTCCAGTCTGCGAGGGAGATGGCATCCAGCAGGCTCAGGATGCTCAGGAGCGTGCCACAAGCAGTGGGCACCCCACAAAGCTAACAATTTTTTTTTCAAGCAAGAGGACCTGCGCCTTCTAATCCAAAGAGAAGCCCCTGGGAAAGGCAGTGGCACCATCAAGCAGCACTAGCTGCAAAGGGGGGCTCTCGCTGCAGGGGGAGCCGTGAGCAGTTTGGAAATATCATACGGCAACCTCGTGCACACAACTTACATTCCCAACCACCCTTGGGAATTGCATGTGATTAGGAACAAGATAGCCTAGTGGACGAGAAAACTCAGTCCCAGAGGAAGGCGGGAGGGCCTGTCTCAATCCAGGAACCCATCAGAGGGGAAGGTCACGAACACCGGAAATGGGCATGTGAACACATGGGCACAGATCAGATACCATGTTGCTAGAAATCGCTAGTCGAGTCTGAAATACACAGCCCTTTTACCAGCCAGGGCACTCGCTGCAGCAGACTGGGCTTGCAGGATGCTTGTCACTAGGAGACTGGTTGGCGCTGTGGAGGGCTCACTGCGAGGTTGTTTAGACCAGTGAGTCAGCTCCAGATGCACTTCGGGTACTCTCAGATCTCAGCTGAGCCTAAAGTGTGTGCTAATGGTAATACTGAGGGTATCAGAAGATGCGTACTTGAAATATCTCTTTACTAAGACATGCAAAGCTAGTAGCAGAGAGCCGGGGACAGGAGAGGAGATGCCTTGTTGCCTCTGCACACTTTGCTGCCTCTGCTCACCTTGCTGCCTCCACACATCTTGTATACTTTATTATACCTGTAAGATTTCAAGCCCTGCATTGCCTATCCAAAACAAGTTATTTTGAAGAAAATAATAATAAATAAAATACCTAGAAGATGAAGGTTGAATCCACTGAGATCAACACATGCATACATGCACATCGTTCCCTATAACCAGTAATTGACACCCCCACCCCCACTGGCTTTACAAAATTGGGACTTTAATGAGAGAAATAAGATCCCACAGTCGGGCATGGTCTTGGACCACACTGTTTGCAGCTATCATGCATGCAGGATGCTCAGCCGCCTGGCCTCTGCTCATTAGCAGCAACCCCTCCAGCTGTGACAAACGACATGCCTCCATGCCTCCAGACAGAGCCAATTGTCCGCTGGGCACAAATTGCCCAAGTTACCTTATGGGGTCATACTGAGCAATAATTGTGCCCTCTTTTCTTTTTTTAAAATCCTCACCTGAGCATATGTTCTTATTGGGTTTTGTTTTTTTGTTTTTGTTTTTTAAGCGAGAGAGGGAGAGAAAACAACATTGATTGGTTGCCTCTCCTACGCACCCCAACCAGAAGTCAAACCCACAATTTAGGTATGTGTTCTGACCGAGAATCAAACACACAACCTTTTGGTATTCGGGACAACACTCCACCAACTAAGCCACCTGATCAGAGCGTTACGCCTTCTTTTCTCTCCCCATACTGAATGCTAAACAAATGGGCAAATAATTGCAAATGAACCAAAGTATTTACAAGGCTTGTTTCAAATATTTATACACACACAGGAGCCTGACACTACGTTGTCTGAATGCTGAGAAGGCACGTCTGTAGTTCTTAAATTGATACTTGATTTTGTAACCAGAGAAATGGCCCTGGCTCTCAACAGAAGGGTCTGAGGAAAATGTCTTCCCAACAATGCAAGAGCAGGGGGTACATGGATGGGTCTGACCAATAGATAAGGAAGGGAGTGGACTCTGTTCTTTGACAGTTATCACCCTGACCTTCCATGTCCTCTGCAGTGCCAACCAGTGTTGCAAATGGCCACAGCCATTCCTGAATACCCTGGCTGCCTGAAGGCCCCAGCTGACATCCCCTCCTCCTCCTTCCGGGAGCAGATGGAAAGGCAGCTGCCTCACTGGCTGGCCATGCTGAGCGGCAGGCTTCTGCTTCTGCAGATTCCAAGAGTGACCCCCACAAAGAAGCCATCAACAGGACCAAGGACAAGCCCTGAGCCCCAAAGAGAGCCCCCTCTCACCCAACACCATGCATAGAAAGAAAAGCAACAACTCTCCTCTGCGGACACTCCCTGTGGTCCAGGCATAGCGCTAAGGATGCCACCGACAGATCTTCATTAGGTTTAAGTAGAGTTAGTATAATTACCTGTATTCTCATATTATGAATTTTTATCTTCATCTCTCTGCCAGGAATGCTTTTCTACCAATCTTCACCTCGTTTTTGTTTAAACTTTGCCTTGTCAAGAAAGATTTCTCTGACCCCAAAATAAGGCAGATCACCTTGACAGACATTCTCACCATCCTATTGTTCTCTTAGTTATAACATTCTACTAAATGTTTATAATTGATGTTTGATTTTGCCTCTTGCATAGTTGGTATATAATTTATATACCTCATGGAAAGCTCCATGAATGAGGTAGGGACTGTGTCTAATTTGCTCACCATCGGGGAAGCACCTAGCACAGTGCCTGGCACACAGCAAGCACTTAATTAAATACTGGGTGGATCCATGGGTGAAAGAAAGGGGGAAGGAAGGAGGAGGGGAAGACTGAGGAGGAGTGAAGAAAAGTGAACAAACAAATATGTGAACTTAAAGATAAGCAAGGTCTTTAAGAGATCAAGTAACCCAATCCCCTCCTCGTTTTACAGTTGAAGACAGTAAGGTTCATGGAAATTGGGGTCAAGTCAGGCAGAATCCAACATCAGAATCTAGTCAGTTGCAAAAAGTGGGTCAGTTCCAGGAACTGGAGGACATGAGCTTCCAGGTGCAGCTGGATGAATCTATAGCAGGTGCCTAGGAGACCCACAACAGGTGATACCTGCATATTGGTCCCCACCCTCCATATATATTGTATTATAATTCAAGGCTTATAAAATTGGTCTAATTATCCCTTCATAAAGCCTGAAAAAGAAACACACACACACACACACACACACACACCAAAACTAAAAGTCTTTCACATCAACAAGCTGTAGTCTTTAGATTCAAGATGCCTTGCAAACCCACAGAAAGCGCTGCTCTTGCGTCTCACGTGGCAGCACTCAGTCCCCACTTCCTTAGGGGGAAGAGGGAAGCCATCTGGCAGGAGGTGCTCTCAGCTCTTCCCACCAACTTTGGCCTGCTCGAGGCTCTGAAGAGCTCCTCACATATTCCTCACATATGCCTCTACCCCGCTGGTCCATCCCACTCCTACAGAAGTACCCAGCCTTATCCTCGGGGGCCCTCCAGCCTCTTTACACAACTAGCCTGTACACATTATGTATGTAGTCAATACTTGGTACATAGTAGGTATTCAATACATGTTTATTGGATGGACGGGTGGATGGAGGGATGAAGAGCATTCCAGCTGGCCCTTAGATGCCTTTCCTTTGGTGGCCTACAAGAGACTAGCTGTGCTTACATGTATTCCTTTCCTTCAAAAGCTAATTGTTGAATATTTTAAAATAAGTTAATGGAAGCAAAATTAGAATACAGCTGTTTCCTCCTCAGGACCTTTGTACATGCTGGTCCTTCCTCCTCTCTTCACACAGCTAATTCCACCTCCTCCTTAAGACACAGCATAAATGCCATGTGCACAAGAACCCTCCCACCTCTGATTTAACTTCCTAAACAGCTACCTGTATACACACCCACTATTCCTTCTTACACCTCTTCTCTATTCCCCTTATATTTGTTTTAACTTGCAGTCTATTTTTCTGTTTACTTCTTTTTTCTCTCTCTTCCTCTAAATACAGGTTTGATGCAGACACACACTAGCTCTCCATTGCACACTCCCTCCCCCCTCAGCACCTGGCAGAATACCTGCGTATAGTATATATCCAATAAATATATGTTGATTGAATTACTACATCAACCAATTAACTTAAAAAATAGGTGGAAATTAGTCTACAAAATAAATGGTGAATAATGAAACAAGTAAATTTTAGGAGCCACATCCCAAAAAATCTTCTTGAATCCTATGAAATAATGCAAGCATCCAAAACAACTCATGTAAAATCAAATATATTTAAGTTTTTAAATAAAATTTTGACTCTAAATTATTTAAGACAGCAGAGTAAATTGGGACAGGGAGGAAATAAAAGTTGCGAAATGCTTTCTATTGTGTGAATGAGCTGGATGTGAATGGGCTGAATTATTCCCATATAGAAGACATATATCAAAGACAGAGATTCATCATTTAGAGGGGAAAAAAATCAAAATTCAAATATATGTGGCTCACAAGAGACCTGCAAGAATAAAATTACACAAAATTTAAATGAAGAAACAGGAAAGCTGTTGTGAGTCAAAATACTAATTTCAAACAAAATTTAAGGCATGAAAATATTACACAGGGCAAAGCTGGGTGTTTTATTAATAAAAAGAACATCAATAATAACATCACTGGTAGTGATGTGCATTCCATTATGCTAAGCACTTTACTTTGATCCTATCGTGTAACTTAAGTATCCAAAAAAAGAAAAATCACACTGGCATCATCACCACACTTGTAGGAGAATGTAAAGCTGGCCCATCACCGGTTAAGAGTAGCCAAGAAAGATTTGAACTCCGATCTGTCTGACTTCACAATGAAGAATGGAGAGTCATGAAACTCTACTTCTATAACATAAAAATACATTCAAAATACATAAAGCAAATTGTTTTCAAATATATAAAGATGTGGTGAAAAATCACAATCCTGGTGGGAGACTAGCATACAATCCAACCTTTGATAAATAGGCAGGTATAATTAAAACTACATAAAGGCATTTAACTCAATGACTTCAGGAAGAAGTCATAAAACGAACAACAAAGAAAGAAGAATGAAGCAGGAATTCATGTATCAGGAAACAGAATTGGAGGAAGAACAGATACAGGGGAATGCGAGCGTTTTAAGTGTATAAATCACTTTACATAAATGACGTTTTAATGTTTTTTATTAACATGAAACAGAAATCATATTGTCTTAGAAATAACATGCTCATCACTTGAGAGAAAAGCTCTGGGGCTTTGCAAAACATGGTTTGAGAATCACTGAAGAAAGAACTGAAGTTCATGCCTTAAACCGGTTTAATCCATGCATCGGCCAACACCGCGTGCTGAGCAAGAGCTGTTTCCACCATCCATGTTGCCATCCTGTTGCGGCCAGGTGTAAGGACAGAAGGGCAAAGGGGGTGCTAGTTCACAGCGTTCTTACTGACAGGGACGGGAAATGCTGAGCTTCCCCATACATCAGTCTGCCGCCAATTAAAATGCTGAGTGTTGAGGCCCCTTGCCAGAGACCTCTCCAGGGCTCCAATGACAGGGATGTCTTCATCTCTGAGACCCGGGTGTCATGCCACTTATTAACAGGCACTTGCTTCCGCAAAGGCCACAGGGAGATGTGGACTCCAGCCGTCTTCCAATTTGCACACATTTGAAAGCTGTTGGTGACACAGCTCTGGAAGGGTGTGGGCAGGGGACCTATGGTTTTTCACACATTACACTGGAAAGGATTCTAACTGCACAAGAAGGTAGGTTGTGGGATGCCAGCCAAGGTAAACACTGACAAATTCCCTTCTGGTCAGAGACTCAAAATTTGTGTTGTCTTTGGTGAGAGTTCCTTTCCTGGGTTCACATGGCACCTTCCTTCCCCAATGCCTCCAGTAGAGTGTTCATCACACTCCTTGGATCCACTAGAGCCACACAGCCCCTCACATCTGGGTGCTGGATCTAGAGCTGAAATTACAGCTAATCAGTTTCTCTCATTAAAATCTCATGCTTCATCTTTCTTTGTCAAACGGGGGATTCTAGAAAAAAATTAGTAACTCCTGATAAACTACTGTATGAGTATTTCTTGAAGATATGCCCAACATAGGAAATTGAACAATGTACCGTAAGAAATGCCCCCATGTAACAAAGGACCTGAATGGACACTTCTCCAAAGAGGACATAAGGGTGGCCAATGGACACGAAAAAAAATGCTCAATGTCACTAGTCATCAGAGAGATGCAAATTAAAACCATAATGAGGTCTCACCTCACACCTGTCAGACTGGCTATCTATTGTCAATACGTCAACAAACAAAAGGTGTTGGCATGATGTGAAGAAAGGGAACCCTCCTGCACTGTTGGTGGGAATGCAGACTTGTGCAGCCAATAAAGAAAAGTGTGAAAATTCCTCAAAAAATGAAAAAAGGAACTGTCTTAAGACTCAGCAATTCTACTTCTGGGTATATACAGTATATCCGAAAAAACCCAAAACACTAATTCAAAAGAATATATGCATCTCTATATTCATTGCAGTGATATTTACAATAGCCAAGATATGAAGACAACCCAATAGCCAAGTGGATTAAAAAAAAAAAAAAAGCTGTGGTGCATTTACATAATGGAATACTAGCCATCCAAAAAAAAAAAAATGAAATCTTATCATTTGCAACAGCATGAATGGACCTAGGAGATATTATGCTAAATGAATAAATCAGAAAAAGAAAGACAAATACCATATAATTGTATTTGTATGTGGAATCTAAAGAACAAAATAAATCAACAAATAAAACAGAAACAGACTCATAGACTAGACACAGAGAACAGACTGATGATTGGCAGAGGGGTGGGGAGAGGGAAACTGGCTGTAAAAGGTGAAGAGATTGATATGCACAAATTGACCTTAACCAGTTTCGCTCAATAGATAAGAGTGTCGGATAAAGAACCTGCGAACTGAAAGGTCCCAGGTTGAATTCCAGTCAAGGGCACATGCCAGGGTTGTGGATTCGATCCCCAGTAAGGTATGTGCAGGAGGCAGCTGATCAATGATTCTCTCATCATTGATGATGTTTCTATCTCTCTCTCCCTCTCCCTTCCTCTCTGCAATCAATAAAAACATTTTTTTTAAATAAGTACAAATTGGTAGTTACAAAATAGTCACAGGGATGTAAAGTACAGCATAGAAATATAGTCAACAATATTATAACTATGTATGTGCCTGGTGGGTCCTGGAAATATCAGGGGAAGTATTTTGTAAAGCATATGATTGTCTAACCACAATCCTGTACACCTGAACCTAATATAAAAAAAAATACTGAATGGCCCTGACCAGTTTTTCTCAGTGGTTAGAGCCATCAGCCTGTGGACCAAAGGGTCACTGGTTCAATTCCAGCCCCATAGGGGTGCATGCAGAAGGCAACCAATAGATGTATCTATCTTCCCTCCCCCACCTTCTCATCTCTCTCTTCCCCTCTTCTCTCCCTTCCTCTCTTTCTAGAAATCAATGGAAAGAATATCCTTGGGTGAGGATTAAAAATAAAATACTGAATAAATAAATAAATAAATAAATAAATAAAGACCTGGTGGGGTAGAGTAACAAATTAATTAATTGGTTAATTAATAACATTATTTAATTTAAAAATTGTTTTGTTGCACACATTTAAAAGAAAAGATATCCAAGAGCACCTGCTGTGTGATTATAATTATTATTATTTTCAAAGACAATATTTTTATTAGCACATGCTCAAAGGGAAAAGGTTGGAGTACACAGATGCATGCACTACAAGCACCGGCACACACACACACCTACATGCACACATATAAATACTTACACACAATATACTCATAATGTCACACCAAGACAAGCACACATGAAAACATGTAAGAACATCTTATGTTCATTTAGTTCTTTTTTAGGCCTATACTGTACATACATACACATGAAGATAAATATCCTTTTTTATAACCTGACTTTTTTCCTGCCTAGCCATGTATTTCTCCAAGCAAGGCACAAGTATTTCTTGTGGCAGTATAATAGTCTATCACGTGCTTTAACATCATTTACTTGTTGGACAGTTTGAATATTTACAATTTTTCTGTTATAAGCAGCAATATCATGGCCTTCCCCGCCCATATCTTTAGTAGTTTCCTGAAGGGATCTGCAGTGAAAAGAATGTAAGTAAGAAAGTATAAAAACATAAGGCTAGGTTGCTGAAAGGTATGCTTTGCAGATGTTGAAATAAAACCCCAAGATTGTGGTAGGCACCAAGGTGGGAAGGAAGACTGTGAACCAGTTCCAGTGTCCTCAGGAAGGGGGAGGAGTGCCTAGTGGTCTGCAGACACAAGTGGGGAAGAAGCGGGAGACAGAATGCGAGCCTTAAAGGTGAGCTCTTTACAAGAGTGAGATCCCGGGGAACAACCATAAGAATAAGAGGAAAGCAAACTGTGACTCCAGAGGGCTGGTGCTCCTAAGGAGGATGACCAAGCCAGGCTCCCCTGCAGGCAGGAAGGAGAGAGGCAAGGCCGGAGGGCAGAGTGGGAAGAATCAACAAAGGGATGAAGTGGCAATGGCACTGGGGGCTGAGAATTACACACATGGCAAGCATGGCTGGAAGCAACCAGCTCCCTAGGTCTGCAAAGGGGCACAGATTACTTTGCTTCCAGAAATAGTTAAGGGTCCTTGCAGTATCTCTCCTAGTTAAAAAATAATAACTGACTAAAGATATGCAAGGCTTACCAAGGCATTCTGTTCTGGGTGACAGCTGTGACGGACAGGGCAAAGGCCCCTGTAAGATTCAGAACAGGACCTGGACCAGGACTACCTCCCAGGGTTCAGGGCAGCTTCTGCAATACACTAAGGTATTAGGAGGTTTACAGAGACAATGAGGTCTAGCTCTGGAAATTTTTTCTTGATTCAGGCAATAAAATTGGAGAAGGAAAGGTGAGTATGTTCCTTCTCAAATATCAGCTACCTCCATAGGGACTTGCAAGGAAGCTGTAGAATGTAGGGTTCATTAGAACTTCCTAAAAGTTAGATCCATTCATGCACTGATTTATTCATTTATACAATATATATTGAGTGTCTACTATGTGCAAAGCACCATTCTAAATATAGAACTATAGATGTGAACAAACAAATTGATGGCCCTACAGAGAATCTATTGAACATAATTAACAACTAACAATAAATATGTAGTAAGACACCAGCTAGTAATATGTGCTATGAAGAAAAGTAAAAAGAAGCAAACTAAGGCTGGGGTGTTACACATGGATAGCTGATAGATAAGAAAGAATTGGTTGGATAGCTGTGGGTTCTAGTCCATCAATAAACCACACCCACAGGGGAGAAGATTTCTTCTTCTTTCATACTGCATGTTGACGCCAGATCAGCTAAGGAGCCTGTTCATGTCTCTAGGGTCAGGTTGATAGAGAAGACAATGCAAAGACTGCTTTAGAAAGCAGGAAACCAGTACCGAAATGCTCCAACATAAAAGTGAATACATCACTTTGGATCACAACTCTGGCCAGAACGACTCATATGGCCCTAATCATCACAAGGGAGCCAGGAAGTGCAAAGCAGAACACTGGAAATATGTAGTGAAAACCATTAGTGATTATGAAAGGTATTAGCTAAATAGAAGGACAGATATAATAACAGCAATAGCACCTTACCCTTAATAACGCCATGAGATAGGCTCTATTATTATTTTCAACATCAATCTCATTTATAGCTAAGGAGGCTGAGGCAAGGTGAGGTTTAAAAACCTAACCAAGAGTCCCAACTCTTACCTAGGCAGGATTACTCTGATGTCTATGTTCTTAAATATCACACTGCTAGAGGCCCAGCGCACGATATTGTGCACAGGTAGGGTCCCCAGGCCTAGCCTGCAATCAGGACCATCTTCTGCCCGTTCACCAGTCCCCAATCCCACCCCGCTGCTGCCAACACGGATCCATAGATCCACTGAAGCCTGCAGGCCGGTGGGGGGGGGGGACCAAGAAGTCTGCCTTCAGGCCCACTTGCCAGTCCCCAGTCCTGCCTCACCACCACCCACTTAGTTCCCCATGGTTCCTCATTAGCCATGGGCTGGTGGGGAGGGACCGAGAGATGTTCAAGGCATCTCATAGCGACTGGTCAAGTGGTTGTTCCGTTCGTTATGATCACTGGACTTCTACTATATAGGATGTTGAATATGATGGATGGGTGTGATGAGGGCAGAAATAGAATTGGAGACCAGCTATAATTGTAAGAAATATGAATCATGGTCTGTTAAGCATGATTGTTTTGTTTGGATTAAAGAAAGCACACAGGACCTGGGAGCTCACCTGGAGATGCAGGCTCTCCTCCCCATCTGGAGGTGCCTATTCTCATGGAAAGATTAACAACCTTGTTGCAGAAACCAGAGCCTCCAGCCCTTTACATATCATTAGCTCTTTGAAGACCCCCAGCCATTACATGCCCGCAAGCCTTTGCAATTCTCCAGCCCATAGTAGCTGTAAACTGCCCATTTGGCATTGCCCTTTTGTCTACTTCCCCTTGTAATCTTTGTCCTCCTACCCAATATGAGCAAGCAGCAGCTGGCTATGGGGAGAGGCAGAACAGATTTATGTGGCTGTCTTGCTGCTCTCCCAGGCTATTGGTTGGTATTACTAGAATAAATGCTCATGTATAATTCAACCCTGTCTCTGTTTAATTGGATCAGGTAGGGAGAGGCAGCCGGGACCCATTGACTGTTCAGTTATGGGTGGGTGGATGACCAGTCATGCTGACTGAAAATTACAACATTTACTAGGAAAATAAAAGATCTTGACTCATGGTCCACAAGGTCTCACATTTGTCCATTTGTCTTGATCATCCAACTATGTCACCACTTACATTCCCAGACACTCTGGCTGAGGGACAGTGGTCACAGGATTCTAAGCAGGCGGTCAGAGGCCCACACAGACATAGGGTGTCTACCAGTGGAAACCCTTCCAGCCCTCCTGTAACCACATGTCTGCCACCCAGTCCCCACACAGAAGCCCTTTCTTGGCAGGGGGCTCCTTACAAAGTCAGGCAAACCCATGCCAACCCAGGGATGGCCCAGAGAGGCTGTGGTTGAGAAAAAGCAGACATGACTAGGAAGGTGGAGGGAGGGGGGGCCAAACTGGTGGTTATGGCAAAACCAATGGTGCCTGAGTCAGAAGCGGTGGGTTTTGTGGGTTTCCCCTTCTCTGGCACCAGCACACACTTAAAATGGAAAATAGTTGTCAGGCAGCATTTTGCTTGCTAATAGCATTCAGCTTCCATGATGAGGAGAATGAAGAAAGGCAGCAAAAAATAGAGACTTGAATGCTCCAAGCCAGAAACATGGATCCCACTTTGGCCCAGGAAGGCCCATCACCTCCCAGAGGAGGACCTGTCTGCCAGTCATGAAGTCACCGGCCCTCCCAAATAGTGTTTATGGAGCTCCCATTAGCTGAGCTAAGCTGTTCCTTTCACTGCTCAGCCCAAGTGTCCCACCAACTCAACAACCTAGAAAGTCACTCAGATTCAGCATCTGTCCACAGAGGCAGGCTAAGACGGGAGGGGGTCAATTTATCAGTGAGGTCACAGTATTCAACTGGGGAGAAAGGACTTGCCTGGAGTTTTCCGCAGGTATGCCTTGCCACCCCCTGGCTGGAAAAATGGAGAAAGGGAGTAGGAAGCTGATACCCTAAAGAAAAAGGGGGAAAGCAGAGTAAAGCAAGTCAGGTTTGTGGAGTGAACAGTAGGATCCAGTGCCCTCAGGAAAACACTGGACCTGGGGAGATGCCTGGACCCCAGCTGGGGACAAAAGGGCTAAGCCACACACTCACTGCTAGCCATATAGATCCCTCTGCCTGCCAGCCACAGAGAGGGAGAGCGTGGGCGCTTCTCTGGAATTCAGCGATTTGTTCCCGAGCCACCTTCGGGAAGGGAAGGGAATGGGAGAACAGCCACAGCCCAGAGACCCTGGCTGAAAACAGGACTTCCGGTCCTACAGTCCCACACGACAAATAGAGATCTGAGTGAGGCTGAGGTGTGGGATTGTGGAAAGGAGAAGCAGGCGCCAAAGGAAGGAGACGGCCAGAGGCGGTGCACAGGCACAGCAGGGGAGCTATGGAGCAGGAGGCATAAAGGGAGGAAGGGGCAGCAATAACCATGAGAGCCCTTCACTGAACACCTGTGGCGGCCAAGAACACTGTTCACCCTTAGCACACTGTATTGCAGCCCTCACTATGGCTCCCAGCGGTAAGCTCAGGTTGACTGCCTGGCGCAGTCCCACAAGCGGGGCTCTGAACTCAGTGTGTCACATTCCACAGCTGAGTGTCCTAGAGTAACAGGAACACGGAAGAGAACCAGGCGAAAGAAGGAACACCATCCCTAACTACCATCTACAACTCAAGGGGAACACCCTTAGCAGAGCTAGTCAAATGCCAACCAACAGCAAAGATGGTAGTTAGGGACACTTTTTGGTAGAAGGCTTAAGTTAAAATCCTGCTCCATGACCCTAAGCAACCATATCAACCTCCTAGGCCCTCAGTTTCCACATCTTTAATTAAAAAATAGTAACAATTGTCTCAAAGGGTTGCTTTACATATTAAAAGAGAAAGCAGATGCAATGCTACTACATAATGCCAGCACATGGAAATCAATCAAGAGTTAGCTAGTGTTCATGTCATTAGCAAGCTCTTTAGACATGCTTAGAATAGAATCAAAAAGAAATACACTAAGACCAGGGCCACTATATTACAAATCAATTTGCTGACTGCTCAGAGAAGTTTAAAGTTATAGAAAAACATCCAAAAAATATTTTTCCCATCAGCTTCCTTTTGTCTGAAATATGCATTGCCCTGCACACAGTGGCTTTCATTTTTTCATTAAAAAATAAACCACCTGAGATCTAATTAACAAAATAACTCATCAACAGAGTGGATCCAGAGACATGACAGCAGGGAAGAGAGTACAGAATCTCGGAAGGAAGGCAGGGGAGGATGGGTGAGTGGGAGGTGATCAATCAGAGAACTTGTGTGCATAACCCACGGACACAGACAATAGGGTGGTAAAGGCCTATTGTAGGGGGGGTGGGATGGGGTCAATCGGGGGAAAAGGAGGACATATGTTATGCTTCCAACAATATTTTTTAAATAAAAAATAAACCAACTACAAGACTTTAACACCCCACTGATATCAATGGATAGAACTTCCAGACAAAAAAATCAACAAGAAAATAGCAACCTTAAATGACACATTAGACCAGATTAATTTAATCAATGTTTGTAATGCATTTCACCCCAAAGCAGCAGTATATACATTCTTTCCAAATGCACATAGAACATTTCCCAGGATAGACTACATGCTAGGCCACAAAACAACTCCAGATTTTAAAAGTTAAAATCATATCAAACATCCTCTCTAACCACAAGGGTATGAAACTAAAAATCAATTACGAAGAAAACTGAAAAGCAAACATATGGAGGCTAAGTAATATGCTACTAAACACTGAATGGGCTAACAAGAAATCAAAATATACCTTGAGACAAGTAAATATTAAAACACAACCAGCCGAAACCGGTTTGGCTCAGTGGATAGAGCGTCAATCTGCGGACTGAAAGGTCCCAGGTTCGATTCCGGTCAAGGGCATGTACCTTGGTTGCAGGCACATCCCCAGTAGGGAGCGTGCAAGAGGCAGCTGATCGATGTCTCTCTCATCGATGTTTCTAACTCTCTAACCCTCTCCCTTCCTCTCTGTAAAAAATCAATAAAATATATTTTTTTAAAAAAACACAACAACCAAAACTTTTAGGATATAGCAAGAACAGTCCTAAGAAGGAAATTCATAGCAATACAGCCTACCTCAGGAAACAAGAAAAATTTCAAATAAACAATTTAACTTTATACCTAAAGAAACTAGAAAAAGAACAACAAAGCCCAAAGTGAGTAGAAGAAAGGAACTTACTGAGATCAGAGCTGAAATAAACAAATTATACAATACAAAAGATAAATGAAACCAAGAGCTAGTTCTTTGAAAACCCAAACAAAATTGATAAACACTTCACCAAATCATTAAGAAAAAAGATAGAGGACAAAAATAAAGTCAGAAGTGAAAGAAAAGTGATAACTGATACCTTAGAAATGCAAAGGATTAAACATTACAAACAACTGTATGCCAACAAACTGAACAATATGGAAGAAATGGATAAATTCCTAGAAACATACAATCTTCAAGGATTGAATCAAGAAGAAACAGAATACTTGAACAGACTGATTACAACCAGTGAAATCAAATCACTAATCAAAAAACTCCCAACAAGCAAAAGTCCTGGACCAGATGGCTCTACAGATAAATTTTATTAAACATTCAAATAAAAACTCACCTATTTTTCAAAAAACTATTCCAAAAAATTCAAGAGCAAGGAAGGTTCACAAGTTCCTTTTAGAAGACCAGCATTACTCTAATTCCAAAACCAAACAAAGATATTACACAAAAAATAAAATTATAGGCCAATCGCCCTGATGACCATAGATGACAAAATCCTCAACAAAATATTAGCAAACTGAATTGAGAAATACAATTAACCCTGGTTGGTGTAGCTCAGTGGGTTGTAGCATCATCCCATACACCAAAAAAGTGGTGGGTTCAATTTTTGATTCCTAGCCAGGGCATATCCCCAGGTTTCGGGTTCGATCCCTGGTTGGGGTGGATGCTGGAGACATCCTCTCTCTCTCTCTCTCTCTCTCTCTCTCTCTCTCTCTCTCTCTTTTTCTCTCTTTCCCAGGTTTCGGGTTCGATCCCTGGTTGGGGTGGATGCTAGAGACATCCTCTCTCTCTCTCTCTCTTTTTCTCTCTTTCCCTTTAAATTTTTTAAGATCAATTTAAAAAAAAAAATCATACACCATAATCAAGTGGGATCTATTCCTGGGATAGGAATTAAGGAAACAAGGTTGGCTCAACATCCACAAATCAATTTATGTGATACACCACATAAACACAATGACGGATAAACACATGATCATATCAAAAACTGCAGAAAATCATTTGGCAAAATCCAGCATCCATTTATAATAAAAACTCTCAAGTGGGAATAGAGGGAACATATCTCAACATATTAAAGGCCATATATGACAAACACAGAGCTAACATAATACTCAATGAGGAAAAGCTAAAAGCATTTTTCTTAAGATCAGGAACCAAACAGGAACATCCGCTTTCACCATTTTTATTTAACATAGTACTTGAAGTCGTAGCCACAGCAATCAAACAAGAAAAAGAAAAAAAAGGCACCTTCATTGGAAAGGAAAAGTAAAACTCCCACTATTTGCAGATGATATAATACTATATAGAGAAAACTCTTAAAATTCCTCCAAAAAAAAAAAAAAACTACTAAAACTGATGAATGAATTCAGTAAAGGAGCAAGATACAAAATATATATTCAGAAATTGGTTGCAGCCCAATGCATGAAAATTTGTGCAAGAGTAGGCCTTCCATCCCCCCGCTGCCGGCACCAACTTTCCTCCGGCATTCAGGACCCGGGCTTCTCTCCTTTAGTTTCCCACAGCCATCTGGGACCCAGGCTGGCTTCCCTTGGGCCCCGGCTTTGTCAGGAAGGATATCTGGAAGATGTCTGGTCTAATTAGCAAATTATCCTTTTAATATTATAGATTACTATCAAAAATAAAAATTAAGGAAACAAGATCATTTACAAATTGCATTAAAGAAAAAAAATGAAATACCTAGGAATAAATTTACCCAAGAATGTAAAAAACCTGTACTGAGAAAATTATAAGACACTGAAGAAAGAAATTGAAAAGGGTACAAATAAGTAGAAATACATAGTGTGCTCATGCGGAGTCCTAAATTTTTTTAATAGAGGACTACCTTACAACCCAGCAATTCCACTTCTTGGAATAGATCTGAAAAAAATCTAACACACTAATTTGAAAAGATATTTGCACCCCTGTATTCACTGTAGCATTATTTACAATAGCCAAGATAGAGGAGCAACCCAAGTGCCTATCAATAGACAACTGGCTAAAGAAGATGTGGCCCACACATACAATGGAATATTACTTGTTTATAAAAAAAATATGAAAATCTTGCCAAAACCAGTTTGGCTCAGTAGATAGAGTGTCGGCCTGTAGACTGAAAGGTCCCAGGTTTGATTACGGTCAAGGGCATGTACCTTGGTTGCAGGCACATTCCCAGTAGGGGCTGTGCAAGAGGCAGCTGATCAATGTTTTTCTCTCATCGATGTTTCTAACTATCCCTCTCCCTTCCTCTCTGTAAAAAATCAATAAAATATATAAATTTTTTTTTAAAGTATGAAAATCTTACTATTTTGCAACAACATGGATGGACCTAGAGGGAATTATGCTAAGTGAAATAAGTCAGGGAAAGACAAATACCACATAGTTTCACTATATGTGGAATTTGAAAAACAAAATAAACAACAAAACAAAAACAGACTCATAGATTCAGTGAACAAACTAAGGTTTGCCAGATGAAAGGGGATGAGGGGATGGGTAAAAAAGGTGAAAGGGGTAAGAAGTTACAAAATAATCATGGGGATATAACGTACATGAAGAATATAGTCAATAATATTGTAATAACTATGTATGGTGCCAGATGGGTACTAGACTTAGTAGGGGTATAACTTCATAAATTATATAACTGTCTAACCACTATGCTGTACACCTAACACCAATATAAACTTTTAAAAATAAATGTGGAACCCACAAGAAAAAAGTTATAAAGAGATAGCAGAGAATGAATTCTGGGAGGAGAAAATGGCGGCGGAGTAGACGGACGCGTCTGGAGCTTTGTCGCTGGGCAGAGGGAGAGAGAGCGGCTGAGAGTTGCATTGGGAGTGTTTGTTGGCAAGCTAGGAGTCAGTTGTCCCCCAGGGGAAGGCGGGGAACTGCTGGAGGGGGCTCTCCCGGCCAGGCAGCCCCACTGCCACGGGGTTTTCGTCCACCGGGGCCACCAGCGTGAACGCAGAGCCCGAGCCATCTTGCAGTGGGAGGTGGATGACTGCGGCGCTCTGAAGCTTTCGGCTGGGCACCCATCGAGCAGCCAGGGACCCGGGGACCCAGAACTCCGCTCTCCAATCGGCGCAGACACGCGGCGGAACCAGAGATCCACAGAGCACACGGAAAGGTCAGATTGCGCCTGACTTAAGGGGGAGGTGGATGTCTGCCGAGGTCTGAAAGCTGCGGCTGACGGAGGCACCCACAGAGCAGCCAGGACCCAGAGCGCGGCTTCCCAGGCGGCACAGACTCACAGGAGGAGGATTCAGAGATCCACACTGCGCGCGCGCAGAAGGGTCAGACTTAGCCTGGGCCAGGGTGCGGTCTCCTACCCCCACAGGGCAGAGACGCGGACACTGCGGGAGCCAGGCTGCGGGAAAGCTGCCTCTGGAGAGGCCCACGGAGGTGGTCAGGGCGTGATCCCTGAGTGTGAAGGCAGACCCTCTGAGCTGTTGACAGAGGAGAGCTCTGGAAAACGACTCTTTTTTTCTTTTTCTTTTTCTCTGGGGCAGAGGGACAACCTGGGAGTTACTGCAGTGTCCAGGCTGCAAAACCCCCACAAACTGGTTTTGGGAACCACAGAGTAGCAGGATCTGAGCACAGCCTAGAGAGGTCCTGTGCTTTGTCTCAGAGATCAATTCCGAAACACTGCCACCCAATGGATGACACACAAATTGACTCTCCCATAACCACAAGAGAATAAAGAGAATAAAACACCAAGAGGGAAACACAGGGAACTGCAATACCTCCCCTACTGGGAAACAGGAGTGCCAAGCAGAATAATAGTGGAAGTGAAGGACCATTCTATTTTTCTTCTTTTTTATTTTTTTTTATTTTCCCTTTTTTCTTTTTTCTTTTTTTTTAATATTTAATTCTTTATTTTTCATTTTCACATATTTTAATTAAAAGAATATTTTTTTTCTTTCTGCCTCAATTGATTTTACCTTTATAATTATTACATTTTTGTTTTAAACTAGAATTATTAATTACTACTAGTACTTTACCGTTTTTGGAAAAAAAACGGTCATTTTGTTTTCTCTTTATTTTATTTCGGGATTAGAGTTCTACATTCTAATTTCATCTTCCCTTTAGCATAATTTTACTCCAACTCAACTCCACCTTTATGCCAACACTTTCCTCCTAACTTTCCCCATTTTGCTGTCTTGTTTCTCTTTCCCTTTTCCAACTTTTGATTCTCCCTATTTTTCTCTTTACCTGGTTAAAATTTCACCCCATTTATATATCTAATTTCAAATCCCCTACTACAAGTCCACACAAACCTCTCCCCTCTAGTCTTCACTAGCCAAAAAGTTGTTTTTTCTCTATGTCCTTTTGTTGCTATTTGCCTGAAAAGTGATTATATCGATTTTTTGAAAAAAATTTTTGAGAGACTGTTTTAGTTTATTCTACTTGTTTTATTTTGCTTTTTGCTTGCTTTGATTTCTACCTCTCTTTTCCCTCATCTCCCTCGATACCAGTTGCTATTTGCAATTTGCATTAATCTCTAGGTACTGGTTGCTGGCCTTTATTGGGATTAGTGACTGTTCTATTGGAGTTGTCTCCTGACATCTATATTTTGTTGCCCTTTTCTCTCTTAAACACTTTCTTTTCTCTCTGACTTTTTTCTCTTCCTCTTTCCTTCTCCTTTTTCTCCTTTTTATTTTCTTATTTTATTTTATTTTATTCTTCATTTATTTATCTTTTTTTTTTCTCACTCTCCCAATTTGCTTTTGGCACTTCTTTCTTTTCTTTCTTCCTCATTTTCCTCTTCTTCTTTCTCTATTTACCCCTAATTTGTCCTTCATTGGTGGTCACCTTATTTGTGATTATTAACATCTTGAATACATCTCTACTCAGTGCCTTGTGTGCTGTACCTGGTCGTGTTGTAGTTTGTGCCTTTCAATCAATGTAGGAGAGAGCACTACATAACCAGACACCCAAAGAAGAAAGACCATGGGCAGAAAAAGAAACAGCCCACAAAAGACAGAAAGGCAGGTTTCACCAGAAAAGGAAGTAAACGAAATAGAACCACAAATAAGCCTACCAGAGAAAGAGTTCAGAGAAATTATCATAATGTGGTTGAAAAGAATG
>JAAGEH010000024.1:4543230-4571204 GCA_011751065.1 Lasiurus cinereus
AAGAAATAAAAAACATCATGGCAACAAATGACAATGACAACACAACATTACAAAATTTATGGGACACAGTGAAAGCAGTCTTGAGAGGGAAGTTCATAGCCCTACAAGCCTACTGCAAAAAAACAGGAAACAATGGTAATAAATCACCTAAACCTAAAACTCAAAGAGCTAGAACGTGAGCAACAAGAAAAGCCCAGTGTACTCAGAAGGAAGAAAATAGTGAAGATCGGAGCGGAGATAAACAACTTGGAGACCAAAGAAACAATTCAAAAGATCAACAAAACAAAGAGCTGGTTCTTTGAAAGGATAAACAAGAATGATGGACCCCTAGCCAGGCTCACCAAGAAGCAAAGAGAGAAGACCCAAATAAACAAAATCAGAAATGAAAGAGGAGAAATAACAACAGACCCTGTGGAAATACAAAGGATTGTTAAAAAATACTATGAACAACTCTATTCCAACAAATTGGACAACCTGCAAGAAATGGACATTTTCCTAGAAAAATATAACCTCCCAAAACTCAATGAGGAGTAAGCCAAACATCTCAATAGTACAATAACTATGGAAGAAATTGAAGCATTAATTAAAAAGCCTCCAGCAAATAAAAGCCCAGGTCCAGATGGCTACACAGGAGAGTTTTACCAAACATTCAAGTAAGAATTAAAACCTATCCTCCTCAGACTATTCAAAAACATTCAAGAAGAAGGAATACTACCAAACAGCTTCTATGAAGCCAGCATCACCCTAATACCAAAACCAGATAAAGACAACACAATGAAAGAGAATTATAGGGCAATATCTCTCATGAACATAGATGCCAAAATCCTCAACAAAATTCTAGCAAACCGGATCCAGCAGTACATCAGAAAGATCATACACCATGACCAAGCAGGATTCATCCCAGGAATGCAGGGATGGTTCAATATCCGCAAATCAATAAATGTGATACATCACATAAACAAATTGAGAGATAAAAATCACATAGTCATATCAATTGATGCAGAAAAAGCATTTGACAAAATCCAACATCCTTTCTTGATAAAAACTCTCAGCAAAGTGGGAATAGAAGGATCATACCTCAACATCATAAAAGCCATATATGATAAACCCACAGCTAACATCATACTCAATGGGCAAAAACTAAAACCATTTCCCCTAAGAACAGGAACAAGACAGGGATGCCCACTCTCACCTCTCCTGTTCGACATAGTACTGGAAGTATTAGCCATTGCAATTAGACAAGAAGAAGAAATAAAAGGCATCCAAATTGGAAAAGAAGAAGTAAAGCTGTCCTTATTTGCAGATGACATGATATTGTACATAAAAAACCCAAAGGACTCCATTCCAAAACTAATTGACTTAATTAATGAATTCGGCAATGTGGCAGGATACAAAATTAATGCTAATAAGTCTGTGGCATTTCTATACAATAACAGTGAAATTATAGAAAGAGAGACTCAAAAAGCAATCCCATTTACCATCGCACCAAAAAAATTAAGATACCTAGGAATAAACCTAACTAAAGAGGTAAAAGACCTTTATGCAGAAAACTACAGGACACTGAAAAAAGAGATAGAGGAAGATGTTAACAGATGGAAGAGCATACCATGCTCATGGATTGGGAGAATCAACATCATTAAAATGTCCATACTACCCAAAGCAATCTACAGATTCAACGCACTACCCATTAAAATACCAACGACATATTTCACAGACCTACAAAGAATTCTTCATAGATTCATCTGGAACAAAAAAAGACCACGGATAGCTACAGCAATTCTGAGAAAAAAAGAATAAAGTAGGTGGGATCTCAATACCAGACTTCAAGCTATACTACAAAGCAACTGTTCTCAAAACAGCCTGGTACTGGCACAAGAACAGACATATAGATCAATGGAATAGAATAGAGAACCTAGATATCCACCCAAACCACTATGCTCAATTAATATTTGACAAAGGAGGCATGAACATTCAATGGAACCAAGATAGCCTCTTCAATAAATGGTGTAGGGAAAATTGGATAGATACATGCAAAAAATTGAAACTGGACCACCAACTTACACCAAATACAAAAATAAACACAAAATGGATACAGGACTTAAACATTAGAAGGGAAACCATAAAAATACTAGAGGAATCCACAGGCAGCACAATCTCAGATATGTGCCGAAAGAACTTCTTCACTGATACTGCTCCAAAGGCAATGGAAGCTAAAGAAAAAATAAACAAATGGGACTACATCAAAATAAAAATCTTTTGCACAGCAAAAGAAACCATCAACAAAACAACAAGAAAGATCAATGCATGGGAGAACATATTTGCAAATGCTATCACTGATAAAGGTTTAATCTCCAAAATCTACAACCAACTTATACAACTTAATAAAAGGAAGATGAAGGATCCAATAAAAAAATGGGCAACGGACCTAAATAGAACCTTTTCAAAAGATGACAGAAGGAAGGCCAAGAGACACATGAAAACATGTTCAAAGTTGTTAATCATCCAAGAGATGCAAATCAAAACGACAATGCGATACCATCTTACACCTGTCAGAATGGCAATCATCAACAAATCAACAAATGACAAGTGTTGGCAAGGATGCGGAGAAAAAGGAACCCTTGTGCACTGTTGGTGGGAATGCAGACTGGTGCAGCCACTGTGGAGAACAGTATGGAGTTTCCTCAAAAAACTAAAAATGGATCTCCCATTTGACCCTGTAATCCCACTCTTAGGAATTTATCCTAAGAAATTACAAACACCAATCAGAAAGGATTTATGCACCTCTATGTTCATAGCAGCACGATTTACAATAGCCACAATTTGGAAACAGCCTAGGTGCCCGTCAGCAGATGAGTGGATCAGAAAACTGTGGTACATCTACATAATGGAATTCTATGCTGCCATTAAAAAGAAGGAATTCTTACCATTTGCAGCAACCTGGTTGGAACTGGAGAGCCTTATGCTTAGTGAAATAAGCCAGTCAATGAAGAAGAAGCATCACATGATCGCACTCATTGGGGGATAATAACGAACATTATAAACTGATGAACAAAAGGATAGATACAGAGACAGTAAAGCTTCAAACAGACTGTGAAATTACAGCAGGAAGATTAAAGTTAGGTGAGGTAGATAAGAGATCAATCAAAGGACTTGTATCTATGCGTATAATCATAACCAATAAACATAGACACTGGGGGGTTGGGGTATGCCTGGGAGGGAGGGGGCGCAATGGGGAGATATGTATAAAAAATTAATAAAAATAAATAATAAATAAATAAAAATAAAATAAATAAATAAAAAGAGATAGCAAAAAAAATAGAGTAAATTAGCACATGGGATCTAATTGATGTGATAAAAATATTCTAAATGGATTTATGGTGATGATTGCACAACTTGATAACTTTATCAGAAATCATTGAATTGTACACTTGAAATGGAAAAATTATATGATATGTAAAATATTCCTCAATAAAGTTTTTTTAGAGCACCTGACAGATATTTGGGAAACCCTGAAATACAATACTTGTGTGACCCTAAAACTATAAAAAAAACAAAGTAAAACTCATGCAGACATGATGCACATGGTAGAGGGAGGCATAGGTAGCATGGGTGGCAGAACTGAGGGTCAACCAGGAGTGTAAAGAATTTTTCTTTTAAGGAGCTGAGGTCTCCAGTCTGCCTAAGAAACACAGGAGTGATTGGATTAATAAAAAAGCATGAAATTTTCACTCTTTACTTTAATGAGAGTAAAGAGAGGAAAGGTTATATCATTGGGATAGTGCCTGGCACATAGCAGGCTCCAATAAACAACACTGGTTGTAGTAAGAATAAGAATAAGAATAGTTGTTGTTGTTCATATTATCATTGTGATTGTTTACACATATCATCTCACATAATCCTATATAATAGAGGTAATAGTCAAATTAACCCTTAAGTCCTCACAAGATGGCTGCCTATGACCAGGCCAGCAGGGGGGTTAGTGAGGGATGACCAAATGACTGGACAAGCAGGCTGTATGGGAGACCAGGCTAGCCGGGGGGAAGTGGGGGTGGGGGGGGCGGGGGGGGTAGAAGGGGAGGAGTGGGTGGGGAGCAGTTGGGGATAACCAGGCCAGCAGGGAGAGCAGTTGGGAGCAACCAGGCTAGTGAGGGGTCGGGGGACGGGAGGGCAGTAAGAGGCAACCAGGCCAGCGGTTGGGGGGTGGCAGGGGGAGCAGTTAGGGATGATCAGGTGGGCATGCAGAGGCAATGAGAGGCAATCAGGCTGGCAGGGGGATTGCAGTTAGGGGCGATCAAGCAGGCAGGCAGTTGAGCGATTAGGAGCTAGCAGTCCAGAATTTTGAGAGGGATGTCCAACTACCGGTTTAGGCCCCATCCCCAGGATCAGGCCTAAACTGGCAGTCAGACATTCCCCGAGTGGTCCTGCATTGGAGAGGGTGCAGGCTGGTCTGAGGGGGACACCCCCACCACCCCCATGCACGAATTTCATGCACCAGGCCTCTGGTCTTCATAATAAGCCTGAAAGACATGTATTATCATATCTTTGGTTTGCTAATGAGGAAGCTAGAACCAGAGAAATTAAATAACATCCCCACATTCATCCATTAGATTTGGGACTGGAAAACCAGGTCTGATCCCAAAGGCCTTGCATTTGGTCTCTACCCTACTATCAATATTCACTGAATGAATGAGTGACTCTATGGACAAAAGGGCTGCTACAACACTCCCCAAAAGAGAAGATACCCAAGTTTCCAGGATCCACAGGATATATAATCAAACAGAGGCCAGAAGGGGAAGACAAAGAAAATGCTCACATTTCCACATGATGTAATGTTTGAAAAGAGGAGCTTGGGCAGAGGGAAGGAACTTGAGGTTGTCTTGCTTTAGAAAGGGAGATATAAATATATGACAAATGCTAGTTACTGGGTCTACAAGTATATGATATGGAGGAAGTCTATGAAACTTCTGGTAAGATTTGTTGTAAATGGATTAAATGCTCCAATCAAAAGACATAGGGTAACAGATTGGATAAGAAAACATGACCCATATATATGCTGTCTACAAGAAACCCACCTCAGAAAAAGAGATGCACACAGACTGAGGGTGAAGGGATGGAAGATAGTGTTTCAGGCAAATGAAAATGAAAAAAAAAGCTGGGATTGCAGTACTTATATCTGACAAATTAGATCTCAAAGTGAAGGACATAACAAGAGATAAGGAAGGCCACTTCATAATACTAAAGAGAACAATCCAACAAGAAGAAATAACTCTGGTAAACATATATGCACCCAATATAGGTATACCTAAATACATAAAAAAAACTCCTGGAGGATATTAAGGGAGAGACTGACACCAATACATTCATAGTAGGAGACTTTAATACCCACTGTCACCACTGGACAAATCCTCTAAACAAAAAATCAGCAAGGAAACATCAATCCTAAATGACTCACTAGACCAGATGGAATTAACTGACATCTTCAGAACATTTCACCCCAAAGCCACAGAATATACATTTTTCTCCAGTACACATGGGTCATTTTCAAAGATGTTGGGTCATAGGAAAAATCTCTTCAAATTCAAGAAGATAGAAATCAAATCAAGCATTTTCTCAGATCACAGTGGCATAAAACTGGAAATCAACTACAATAAAAACAATACAAAGAAATCAAACACATGGAGACTAAACAGCATGCTATTAAAGAATGACTGGGTAACCAGAGAGATCAAGGAAGAAATAAAAAACATCATGGCAACAAAGGACAATGACAACACAACAATACAAAATTTACGGGACACAGTGAAAGCAGTCTTAAGAGGGAAGTTCATACCTCTACAAGCCTACTGCAAAAACAGGAAACAATGGTAATAAATTATCTAACTCTACAACTCAAAGAGCTAGAAAGAGAGCAACAAGAAAAGCCCAGTGTAAGCAGAAGGAAAGAAATAGTAAAGATCAGAGTGGAGATAAATAACACAGAGACCAAAGAAACAATTCAAAAGATCAACAAAACCAAGAGCTGGTAGTTTGAAAGGATAAACAAGATTGATGGACCACTAGCCAGGCTTACAAGAAGCAAAGAGAGAAGACCCAAATAAACAAAATCAAAAATAAAAGAGGAGAAATAACAACAGACCCCTCCAAATACAAAGGATTGTTAAAAAATACTATAAACAACTCTATTCCAACAAACTAGACAATCTGCAGGAAATGGACATATTCCTAGAAAAATATAACCTTCCAAAACTCAATCAAGAAGAATCTAAACATTTCACTAGTCCAATAACTATGGAAGAAATTGAAGCAGTCATCAAAAAGCTTCCAGCAAACTAAAGCTTGGGACCAGATGGCTACACAGAAGAGTTTTACCAAACATTCAAGGAAGAATTAAAACCTATCCTCCTCAGACTATTCAAAAATATTCAAGAAGAAGAAACACTTCCAAACACCTTCTATGAAGCCAGCATCACCCTAATACCAAAACCTGATAACATAATGAAAGAGAATCAAAGGCCAATATGCTCATGAACATAGATGCCAAAATCCTCAACAAAATTCTAGCAAATCGGATCCAGCAGTACATCAGAAAGAACATACACCATGACCAAGTAGGATTCATCCCAGGAATGCAGGGATGGTACAATATCCGCAAATCAATAAACGTGATACATCACATAAACAAATTGAGAGATAAAAATCACATGATCATATCAATTGATGCAGAAAAAGCATTTGACAAAATCCAACACCCTTTCTTGATAAAAACTCTCAGCAAGGTGGGAACAGAAGGATCATACCTCAACATCATAAAAGCCATATATGATAAACCCACAGCTAACATCATACTCAATGGGCAAAAACTAAAACCGTTTCCCCTAAGAACAGGAACAAGACAGGGATGCCCACTCTCACCTCCCCTGTTCTACATAGTACTGGATGTATTAGCCATTGCAATTAGACAAGAAGAAGAAATAAAAGGCATCCAAATTGGAAAAGAAGTAAAGCTGTCCTTAATTGCAGATGACATGATATTGTACATAAAAAACCCAAAGGACTCCATTCCAAAACTAACTGACTTAATTAATGAATTTGGCAATGTAGCAGGATACAAAATTAATGCCAAGAAATCTATGGCATTTCTATACACTAATAGTGAAATTACACAAAGAGAGACTAAAAAAGCAATCCCATTTACCATTGCACCAAAAAAATTAAGATACCTAGGAATAAAGCTAACTAAGCAGGTAAAAGACCTATATGCAGAAAACTACAGGAAAGAAAAAAAGAGATAAAGGAAGACGTAAACAGATGGAAGAGCATACCATGCTCATGGATTGGGAGAATCAATATCATTAAAATGTCCATATTACCCAAAGCAATCTATAATTCAATGCACTACACATTAAAATACCAACGACATATTTCACAGACCTAGAAAGAACTCTCCAAAGATTCCTCTGGAACAAAAAAAGACCCCGAATTGCCACAGCAATCCTGAGAAAGAAGAATAAAGTAGGTGGGATCTCAATACCAGATTTCAAGTTGTATTACAAAGCAACTGTTCTCAAAACAGCCTGGTACTGGCCCAAGAACAGACATATAGACCAATGGAATAGAGTAGAGAATCCAGATATCCACCCAAACCACTATGCTCAATTAATATTTGACAAAGGAGGCATGAACATACAATGGAGTCAAGACAGACTCTTCAATAAATGGTGCTGGGAAAACTGGACAGATACATGCAAAAAAATGAAACTAGATCACCAACTTACACCATACACAAAAATAAACTCCAAATGAATACAGGACTTAAAGATAAGACGGGAAACCATGAAAATACTAGAGGAATCCACAGGCAGTACAATATCAGACATATGCCAAAAGAACTTCTTCACTGATACTGCTCCAAGGGCAAGGGAAGCTAAAGAGAAAATAAACAAATGGGACTACATCAAAATAAAAAGCTTTTGCACAGCAAAAGAAACCATCAACAAAACAACAAGAAAACCCACTATATGAGAGAACATATTTGCAAATGTTATCACTGATAAAGGTTTAATCTCCAACATCTACAGCCAACTTATACAACTTAATAAAAGGAAGATAAATGATCCAATAAAAAAAATGGGCAACAGACCTAAATAGAACCTTTTCGAAAGACGACAGAAGAAAGGCCAAGAGACACATGAAAACATGTTCAACCTCACTAATTATCTGAGAGACGCAAATCAAAACGATAATGCAATACCATCTCACACCTGTCAGAATGGCAATCATCAACAAATCAACAAACAACAAGTGTTGGCAAGGATGCCAAGAAAAAGGAACCCTCATGCACTGCTGGTAGGAATGCAGACTGGTGCAGCCACTGTGGAGAACAGTATGGAGTTTCCTCAAATCTAAAAATAGAACTCCCATTTGACCCAGCAATCCCACTCTTAGGAATATATCCTAAGAAACTAGAAACACCAATCAGAAAGGATTTATGCACCCCTATGTTCATAGCAGCACAATTTACAATAGCTACAATTTGGAAACAGCCTCGGTGCCCGTCAGCAGATAAGTGGGTCAGAAAACAATGGTACATCTACACAATGGAATTCTATGCTACCATAAAAAAGAAGGAATTCTTACCATTTGCAGCAACCTGGATGGAACTGGAGAACCTTATGCTAAGTGAAATAAGCCAGTCTTTGAAGGAGAAACACCACATGATCTCACTCATTTGTGGATAATAAGGAACATTATAAACTGATGAACAAAAAGATAGTTACAGAGGCAGTAAAGCATCAAACAGACTGTCAAATTACAGCAGGAAGGTTAAGGAGAGGTGGGGTAGATAAGAGATCAACCAAAGGACTTGTATGCATGCATATAAGCATAACCAATGAACATAAGACACTGGGGGTTTATGGTATGCCTGGGAGGAGAGGGGGGTGGGCAATGGGAAGATCTGTATACATGTAACACATTAATAAAAAAAATTTTTTTTAAACTAATAAGTTCAGCCGAAACTGGTTTGGCTCAGTGGATAGAGTGTCGGCCTGCGGACTGAAAGGTCCCAGGTTCGATTCCGGTCAAGAGCATGTACCTTGGTTGCGGGCACATCCCCAACTGGGGGTGTGCAGGAGGCAGTTGATTGATGTCTCTCTCTCATCGATGTTTCTAACTCTCTATCCCTTTCCCTTCCTCTCTGTAAAAAATCAATCAAATATATATTTTTTAAAAAACTAATAAGTTCAATATAAGGGGGAACAAAAAAAGAAAAAAAGATTTGCTTCCATAGAGAAAACCTTGGGCCACTGGGTGGAAACAGTGCCACAAGTACCACCTGGGTGCCAGAGTCAAGAGGGGTTCAATCCCAAGTCTGTGACCTGAGTATGTATAATTTCCCTTCTCTGAGCCTCTGTTTCCTCACCTGTAACTGCTGCCCATATGGTAGCCACTAGCCAGATGTAGCTAGAGAGTACTTAAAATATGGTTAGTTCAAATTGAGACATGTTGTAAGTGTAAAATGCATACCTAATTTTGAGGACTTGGTATAAAGAAAAGTAAAATATTTCATTAATAACTCTATATTGATTACATGTTGACCAGATTACATTTGGGATATAGTAAGTTAAAGAAAACATGGTCAAAAACTTCCTGTTTCTTTTGACTTTTTTAATGTGGCTACATAGACAATTTTAAATTATGGACATGGCCTGTGTTATATTTATGGCTCATGTTAATTTCCTCTGAACAGCATTGATCTACAAAATGTAGTTAGGAGGTTGATGTGAAGTTCAAAGAAGATGTCATATGTAAACAGTACTAGGCATCAGGTTTTGTGTTTATTTACACACACACACACACACACACACACACCTACCTTACATCTGATCCACCAACAGGTCCTTTCAACTCCTAGATCTGCCCAGTCTCTCCAAATGCATCATGTCTCTCTCATCATCTCTCAACTGGATGTCTTTGCCTGTCTCTTCACTCATCTTCCTACTTCAACGCTAGCCACCTGACAATCTATCACCAATCAACAGCAAATAAGTGAGGTTTTTAAATACAAATATGATCCTTCCCATCCCAACATAAAACCCTCCAATGGTCTCCTACTGCACTCACCACAGAAGCTTATCTCAGCTTAGAGTCCCTCTGTGATCTGGCCCTGCCCCCCTCTTTTCCAACCCACACCCACCATATCCCAGCTACATGACCATGCCAAGCTGGTTTCCTCCTCATAGCCTTTATATCCCCCATCCCAGGGCCCAGAATAGTATTTCCCAGATTCTGTGTGGCTGGCCCCTTTTCATCTTATAGTCTCAGGTTACATAGCACTTGATTTGGAAGGTTTTCCCCATCTAAGGTAGCTACTCACCATATCACTATGCTGCCTTCTCCTGATTAAGTCTCTTCATGACATTTATCACAAATTGAACTCCTTTTTTGTTTGTTTTTTAATTTGCTTGCTTGGGTATTGTCTGTCTTCCTGCTGAAATATCAACTCCATGAGGACATGGACCTATCTTAGACATTCTATCTCCACAGCCAGCTTGGGGACTGAAACATGGATGGTGCCCATTAAAAACTAAGTGAGCAAATGGATGTGTCAGCTGGACCTGTGAAGGCATTAGAGGCCAGGTCCCCAGAAAAGTCTGCCAAAGATGCTTCCCCTCCAGCCATTCCACTTCTAGGTCTATATCCACAAGAACTTAAAGCAGATTCAAGGAAACATCTGTACACCCATGTTCACAGCAGCATAATTTACAGTAGCCAAAGTAGAAGCCATGGAAGTGTCCCCCAGTTGATGACTGGGTAAGCAAAATGTGCAATATAACTAAAATGTAACATCATTCAGTTTTAAAAAGGAAGGAAATGCTGACACAGAGTACAATATGGATAAATCTTGAAGACATTAACTGATGCCCAGAGAGGTTAAGTAACTTTCCCAAGGTCACAAAATTATTAAACAGCAAAGCCAGGGTTCTGGCCCAGGGAGCTGAGAATCCTCCCTTGGAAATCCAAAGGGCCACAAACAAGGATTTTCCCCTCAATGAAATAAGCTAGTCACAGGAAGACAAGTACTGTATGATTCCACGTATATGAATTATCTAAAGTCAAAGTTTGAGACAGAAAGTAGAATGGTGGGCACTAGGCATAGGGTTTCAGATTTACAAGATGAAAATGCTCTAGAGCTCTGCTACACACACATGAATATACTTAGACAACTGTACTGTACACTAAATATGGTTATGATTGTCAACTTTATGTTTATACCATAACCTTTTCAATTTTTAAAATACTTTGTAAAACAATAAAATCTCAACCAAGGATGGAAAGTGAAGACCACCTAGAGGCAGGTAGGAAGGGCAGAGGCATGAAAGGGCTGCCGGGGCTCCCACAGACAGCAGCTCAGGTTCTGATGGGATACCTCAGCTGTAGGGGATTGCCTCTGAGAACTCTTGGGTCTAATACCCATGGTGGGGCCCCCAGCAGAGAGCACCAGCACTCAGAAAGATGTCCACAAAACATCTGACTGTGAAAAGCAGCAGGGTTGCAGTCAGCCAGGGAGAAACAGCTGGAAATGCCAGCACCCTCCTAAAAAGCCAATGCACAAAATTTCCTGTGCAGCCACTCACCTTGAACTCCAGAAAAGGGAGGGAAGAGTGGACTGGAGTTGTGTGAGAAGTCAGGGTTGGGGGCTCTGGGGTTAGAGTTTGGAAGGCAAACACCCCAGTTTCCTGTGCTGAGTCATTCCCTCACACTGTAGAGAACATCTTTCTCAGGCAGACCTTTGCTATCCAGGCAGTTTATGCCAGGGGGAAGACAGTTGGCCCACCCTGCTGGAAAACACCTTTCCTCACACTGTGGAGTTTCTGAGGTCCATTGAGAGACTAGGAATAACAATTAGCCTCCAGGCAGAAGCTAATGCCCCACCCTGTTGGAAAATCTGCTTGCCCCATCAATTGCCTAAGGCTACTTGAGACTGAATCCAATCAATATGGAGACAGAGATGGGTCCCTGGAGGCTTTGAGTCTTTGTCTAATCTAATTAGCCAGAAATAGCGTTTTACACTGTCCTGTACAAGACATTGGGAGGCATAGCAGATCTACCTAGTATATAATCACAGACAGCCAAAATGGAAAGACAAAGAAACAACCCCCAAATGAAAGAACAAGAAAATTCTCCAGCAGAAGAGATAAATGATATAGAGATGAGAAATTTATCAAACATAGAATTCAGAATAATAATGGCTAAGATGCTGAACAGCATGAGAAAAGATATAGTAACTATGAAGAATGACATGGCACTAATAAGGAACACAATGGAAAAAAATACACAAAAGACAAGGGGAAGCCATGGATCTTATCAGTGAATTAGAAAATAGTGTAGAAAAATAATCACTCAATCAGAGAACCAAAATGAAAACACAAATTTAAAAACAGGAGGACAGCTATGGGACAACATGAAACATAACAATATTAAAAAAGCAGGTGTGCCAGAAGAGACAGAAAGGGAGGAGGGGATAAATAACATATTTGAAGAAATAACTGCAGAAAACTTCCCTGACCTAGTGAAGGAAAAAGACACACAAGTCCAGAAGGCAGAGAGAGCCCCAAGCAAGAAGAACCCAAATGTGCCTACACCCAGACACATCATAATTAGAAGGCCAAAAATTAAAGACAAGGAGTCTTAAAGGCAATAAGAGAAAAGCAATTTGTTACCAACAAAGGAGCTCCCATAAGGCAGTCAACTGATTTCTCATCAGAAACTCTACAGGCCAGAAGGGAATGGCATGAAGTACTCAAAGTAATGAAAAGCAAGGATCTGAAACCAAGATTACTATATCCAAAAAGACTATCATTCAAAATAGATAGTGAAATAAAGAGCTTCCCAGACCAAAAAAAAAGGCTAAAGGAGTTTATCACCATCAAACCAGCACTACAAGAAATGTTAAAGGAACTCCTGTAATAAGAAGAGAGGAACACAGTCATATAGAATTAAAATAGCAATAAAAAAGTACCTATCCTATCTAATAAAAGAGTAATATGCAAATTGACCATACTTCTGCTACACCCACAAGCCATGTCCACAAGCCAATCAGGAGTGAGTATGCAAATTAACCCAACCGAGATGGCTATAGCCACAGAGAGAGCAGGAGGGAGGCTTGGGTTGCCCTGGTGATTGAAGAAGCCAAGCTTTCCACATATCCTGGCCAGTCCAGGCCTCCACTTAAGGCTACAAAGTTTCAATTATAAAAGATAAAAAAGTTCCAACAGAAATGGCTGCTGCCACAGAGCAAGCAGAAGGCTTAGTTCTGCTCCAGGCTACAAAGTTTCAATTGTAGAAGATAAATAAATCCCAGGTATGAGGGCCTCCACTTGGGTTGCTGGAAGGTATGGCTGGCCTGTAAACCACCACAAGCCCCTCACTCAGGCTGCCCCACACCCCAGGGGAACCCCACCCTGATCCGGGATACCCGTCAGGGCAAACCAGCTGGCCCCCACCCATGTACCAGGCCTCTATCCTATCTAATAAAAGAATAATATGCAGATTGACCACCATTCCAACATACAAGATGATTGCCCCCATGTGGACACAAGATGGCCACCACAAGATGGCCAGCAGGGGAGGGCAGTTGGGAGGGACCAGGCCTGCAAGGGAGGACAGTTGTGGGCGATCAGGCCAGCAGGGGAGGGTAGTTGGGAGGGACTAAGCCTGCAAAGGAGGGCAGTTGGGGGTGAACAGGCTGGCAGGGGAGTAGTTAGGCATCAATCAGGCTGGCAGGGGAGTGGTTAGGGAGTAATCAGGCTGGCAGGCAGAATGGGTTAGGGGCAATCAGGAAGGCAGGCAAGTGAGCAGTTGGGAGCCAGTAGTCCTGGATTGTGAAAGGGATGTCCACTGGGATTGGACCTAAACAGGCAGTCGGACATCCCTTGAGGAGTCCCAGATTGGAGAGAGTGAGGCTGGGCTAAAGGATACCCATGCACGAATTTCATGCACCAGGCCTCTAGTCAATAATAACCTTAAATGTAAATGGATTAAATGAACCAATCAAAAAACACTGGGTAGATGAATAACCCAAAAAACGTGACCAAATTATATACTGTCTACAAGAGACTCACCTCAGAACAAAAGTCTCACACAGGATGAGAATGAAAGGATGGGAAAAAAATTTCCTTGAAAAAAGAAACAAAAACAAACTTGGGTAGCAATGAAGGCCATCACAAGAGACAACAAAGGTCACTACATAATACTAAAAGGATAGATCCAACAAGAGGTCATAACCATGGTATACATATATGCACCCAATATAGAAGCACCTAAATATATAAAGTAACTTCTAGAGGACTTTAAGGAAGAGATTAATAATAATATAGTCATAGTAGGGAACTTTAACACTCCTCTGATGTCAGTAGATCTAGATTCCAGAAAAAAAGTTAACAAGGAAACAAGCACTCTAAATGACACTCTGGATCACATGGATTTAATTGACATTTATAAAACATTTCACCCCAAAGCTGCAGAATATACATTCTTCTCAAGTGCACATGAGTGATTCTCAAAGACAGGCCACATGTTAGAACACAAAACAAGTCTCTACAAGTTCAAGAAGATTGTAATCATACCAAGCATCTTCTCAGATCACAATGAAATAAAATTAGAAATCAACTACAGTAAAAACACCTAAATTCAAACACATGAAGGTTATTAAACAATGAATGGATTATCAATGAGATCAAGAAATAAATTTAAAAAAACTTCCTAGAATCAAATGAAAGTGAATACAAAGTAACCCAAAATCTCTGGGACAAAACCAAAAGCAGTCCTGAGAGGTAAGTTCATAGCACCACAGGCCTACCCAAAAAAAACACAGAAACAATAATAAACTATTTAACCCTACAACTTAAAGAATTAGAAAGGAAAAGCCCAGCATAAGTAGGAGGAAGAAAATAATAAAGAGTACAGCAGAAATAAATGACATAGAGACTAAAAAAAAAAAAAAAAACAATCAATGAAACCAAGAGCTGGTTGTTTGAAAAGATAAGCAAGATTGATGAACTGTTGGCCAGATTCATTAAGAAACAAAGAGAGATGACCTCAATAAATAAAATCAGAAATGAAAGCAGTGAAGTAACAGCTGACACCTCAGAAATGCAAAGGATTGTAAGAAAATATTATGAACTTATATGCCAAAAAACTCTAAGCAAACAAAAGCCTTGGTCCAAATGGCTTCACAGAGGAGTTTACCAAACACTCAGAGAAGCACTAACACTTAAACTCCTCAAATTATTCCAAAAAAACAAGAGGAAGAAGCACTTCCATTTTCTTTTTATGAGGCCAGCATTATCCTAATTCCAAAACCAGATAAAAGCACTACAAAAAAAGAGAATTACATTATAGATCAATATCCCTGGTGAACATAGATGCTAAAATCCTCAACAAAATATTAGCAAACCAGATCCAGCAATAGATTTAAAAGTTCATATACCATGAAGAAATGGGATTTATTTCAGGGATGCACAGCTGGTACAATATTAGCAAATCAATAAATGTGATGCATCATATAAACAAATTGAAAGACAAAAATCACATGATTATATCAATAGATGCAGAAAAAGCATTCAACAAAATCCAACACCCATTTTTTATAAAAACTCTCAGCAAAATGGGACTAGAGGAAGCATTCTCAACATGATAAAGGCCATGCATAACAAACCTATAGCTAACATACTCAATGGGCAAAAACTAAAAACATTTCCCCTAAGAACAGGAACAAGTCAGGGGAGGACAGATAACCCACAACTATCCTCCCTTGCAGGCACTCTTATGCAACACAGCAATCAGACAAGAAGAAATAAAAGGCATTCAAATTGGAAAGAAGTAAGTAAAAGTCTAATTATTCACAGACAACCTGATGGTGTTCTTAGAAAACGCTAAAGACTCCACCAAAAAACTACCAGATTTAATAAATTAATTTGGCAATGTAGCAGGATACAAAATCAACACCCAGAAATCAATGGCTGTTTTATATACCATTATGAATTCTCAGAAAAAGAAACTATACAAACAATCCCATTTACCATTGCAACAAAAAAAATTAAGCTACATAGGAATTAACTTAACCAAGGACATAAAAGACTTATACTTGGAAAACTAGAGCATTAAAAAAAAAAAGAGATGGATATAAACAAGTGGAAGAATATACCATGTTCATGGATTGGAAGAATTAACATCATTAAAATGTCCGTACTACCCACAAATTCAATGCAATCCCTATTAAATTACCAACTGTATATTTCACAGATCTAGAACAAATACTCCAAAAATGTATATGGAACCAAAAAAGACCCCGAAAAGCCACAGCAATTTTGAGAAAGAAGAGCAAAGTTGGAGGAATCAGCCCTGGCTGGTTTGGCTCAGTGGATGGAGCGTTGGCCTGTGGCCTCAAGGGTCCCAGGTTCGATTCTAGTTGAGAGCATGTGCCTTGGTTTCGAGCACATCCCCATATGGGGTGTGCAGGAGGCAGCTGGTCTATGTTTCTCTTTCATTGATGTTTCTAACTCTCTATCTCTCTCCCTTCCTCTTTGTAAAAAATCAATAAAATATATATATTTTTCAAAAGTTGGAGGAATCACAATACCAGATCTAAAGTTATACTACAAAGCCACTGTAATCAAAACAGTCTGGTACTTGCACAAGAACAGGCATACAGATCAATGAAACAGTGATCAGAGACACCAGAAATCTACCCAAGCCATTACATTCAATTAATATTTGACAAAGGAGGCCAGAACATACAATGAAGTCAAGACAGTGTCTTCAATAAGTGGTGTTGGGAAAATTGGACAGATGCGTGCAAAAAAAAAAAAAAAGAAAGAAAGAAACTAGATCACCTAATCACACCATAAAAAAGAATAAACTCAAAATGGATAAAAGACTTAAATGTAAGTCGGGAAACCATAAAATCCTAGAAGAAACAATAGGCAGCAAAATCTCAGACATGTTTCACAGCAATGTGTTTGTGGATACATCTCCTAGGGCAAATGAAACTAAGGAGCAAATAAACAAATGGGACTACATCAGAATAAAAAGCTTCTGCACAGCAAAAGAAACCATCAACAAATGAAAAGGGAGCCCACTGTGTGGGAGAACATATTTGCAAGGATACATCTAATAAAGGGTTAATATCCAAAATATATAAGAAACTCATATAACCTTAGGAAGATAAATAATCCAACTAAAAATGGGCAAAGGACCTAAATAGACACTTCTCCAAAGCAGGCATACAGATGGCCAAGAGACATGAAAAAATGCTCGAAGTCACTGATCATCAGAGATTCACATTAATCAGAATGGCTATCATCAACAAATCAACAGCCTTCACTGATTTGGCTCAGTGGATAGAGCATCGCCTGCAGACGGAAAGGTCCCATGTTCGATTCCAGTCAAGGGCACATGCCTGGTTGCAGGCTCGATCCCCCGTGGGGGGCGTGCAGGCGGCAGCCAATCAATGATTCTCTCTCTCTCTCTCTCTCTCTCTCTCTCTCTCTCTCTTTCTCTCTCTCTCTCTCTATTTATCTATCTCTCTCCCTTCCTCTCTAAAATCAATAAAAATATTTTTTAAAAATCAACAAATGACAAGTGCTGGTGAGGATGTGGAGACAAGGGAATCCTAGTGCACTGATGGTGAGAATACAGACTGGTGCAGCCACTGTGGAGAACAGTATGAAGTTTCTTCAAAAAATTAAATATGAAACTGCCATTTGTCCCTGTGATCCCACTTCTAAGAATATATCCTAAGAAAACTGAAAGAATATATGCAACCCTATGTTCATAGCAGCACAATTTATAATAACTAAGACATGGAAATAGCCCAAGTGCCCATCAGTAGATGAGAGGATAAAAAAAAGCTGTATTATATTTATATCATGGAATACTATGCAGCAGTAAAAGGATCTCTCACCCTTTGAGTCAGCATGAAGAAGGGACATGGAGAGTATCATGCTAAGTGAAATAAGCCAGTCAGAGAAAGACAAGTATCGCATGATCTCACTCATATGTGGAATCTAATGAACAAAATAAATTGAGGAACAAAATATATCCAGAGATATAGAAGCATTGAACAGATTGCAGAATCTCAAAGGGAAGATGGGGGAGGGGAGTGGGTGGGTGGGTGGGTAGGAGGGAAGAGATCAACCAAAGAACTTGTATGCATATATGCATAATCCATAGATGCAGACAATAGGGTAGTAAAGGCCTGAGGCCAGGGGCCAAGGGTGGGATAGAGGGGACTAACGGGGAGGAACATCTGTAATCCTTTCAGCAATGAACTATCTATCTTGGGGAAAAGAGTAGAAAGCTGTAGCTAAATCAGCTAAAGGAGAGAAACAACTGGAGGGTAAGAGGAGTTAACGTAGGGCACCATTCGCTGCCCTGTCCATTATTGGCCTGCACCTTGGGACAGCGGCCACAGAGACCCACAGGCCTGAGGCCCTATGAGCATCATTACCCCTGCAGACTTCTAGAAATCTGCTCCGAGGACTTCATCAGGCCTGCAGGCAGGCACGGGATGCTAATTGGAGCACTGCTTATAATGAGAAATGGACATGTCCTCATTGGCCACCCTCTGGCACCTGTGAGTAAAGTGTTCTCAGACCATACAAGGAAGGCCACAGCATCACCAGAGGAGACAAGGGTGACATCTGAACTGACAAAAGGGCAGTCTCGTCTGTCATCATGGCCCGTGTGTGAGGGACAGAGGAGAAGGATGTGCAGGAAGATGTCAGCAGGTGAGGGGAGAGTGTTTGTCTTCCCTGTATTTTGTAATGTTCCCTGGTGAATACATACTGCTTCAGCAGTGAGAAAGAATTATTTTAAAGAAAAAATACAGCAGAAAAAAAGAATGTTTGTAAGGAAACACTAGGGGGTGCCAAAGAAAATTCTAGTACCCTAATAGTCCAATGAATTATAGCACAGAAAGAACCCCAGTAAAGGACAGAAAACAGAACTCACAGTTATATAATTCAGAAAGGTCTGCAGAGGCTGCCAGACTCCCACAGAGACCCAAAGAGACCTTCTGGAACTCAAACCAGGCTAGAGAAAACACACAAAAGTAATGGGACCCACCCTGCAGTGGGTTAGGCATGCAAGTCCCAGAGCCAACAGTGAGTGGAAGAAGGAGGAGGCAGCAAATGGTGTCCTGACTTCCTTCAGGTACCAGTGCCGGCTTTGGGTTGGGACAGAGGGGCAGCCGCAAAGCATACTCCCCACAGCCCCTTAGGGACCCCTCTCTTAAGCTAAATCTAAGAGAAAAGAGTCCTAGTCAGCTGTCTTCTGTGTCAGCTCAGGCACTGAGTCAGGCAGCCCCTCTAGCAGAATGGAAAAACCCAAAAGATCCAGCTTCCCCAGTGATTGCTGAACTAGGGATGCAGATACACACAACAATGTGTGACCCTCAGAGATGGTGATAAACAACGGTAAACACTTTTACAGCACACACCTTAGATGCCAAGCACTGTTCCAAATACTACATATATACACACACTCTAATCTTCTCAATGACTCTATGAGACAGTTATTATTATTATCCCCATTTTGTAGATGAAAAAACTGAGGCTCAAAGAAGTTAAGTAACTTGCCCAAGGTCACAGAATTCATAAACAGCAAGCCGGGATTCAGGCCCAGGAGCAGAGGCGCCAGAGCTCATGCTCTGAACCACTATGCAATCCTCTCTTGAAAATCCAAAAGACCGTGGACGAGGGTTTTCTCAGATGCCTGTGACAGTTGTTTGTAAGAGGTTATCTCAAGGGGAAGTTATATAGAAAACCTCAGAGCCTAGTATCACTACACTCATCACCGGCTAGGAAAACATCCCCAGCTCCCTGGGGAAAACCCCTCTCCCACCCCCACCATCCCAGTACTTCACTCCGTGGCCCTCAGTATTCTCTACAACATCCTACGTACCCACAACACGTGCAAACTAGCTCTCAGCAGGGCCTGCTGCACAGACCACTGAACCACACTGCCTCTCAACAAGTGTCCACAGCAGAGACAGGTTCGAACTCCAGCTGCGTGGCCTGCGCAAAGCTGCATACCTCTCTCTACACTTCCATCCCAGGCTGGAAGAGATAACAGTATTCAAATCCCATTTCTCACAGATTTTGGTTGTTTTTTTGCAAATTCACTGACTTGCTAAAATTGCTTATTCCCCCCCAAACCAACCCTCACTGTATTTTGTGATTGTGGAAAGCCTGCAGTGCAGCAGGAAACCAAGTCACCTGCACACAGTCCCAGCGGAGATCTGCCGAAAGACATGTTTCATTTCCATGTTGTAAACTCTGTGCTGTATTTAGCACCACGTTGTGATTTTTTGATTTTTGTTGGAAACAGCTGTTTAAAATGTGCCCTCCCCACACCCCAGTCCACCCTATCCCCACCTTTGTTCCTCGGGGCAAGAAAGGTGTGAGGCCTCTTCCAACTATCTGGGTTAAATAAGCTTCACTTGGGCATGAGTTCAATGTTAAGCCAACAAAATATAACAAATAAAGTGTCTTTTAACAAAGACCACATATTTCTTGACAAAACTGCCCTGGCCAGAGGCTCTCGGGCACCTTGCCCTACATTTGCCCCGGGAGCAAAGACTGAGCATTCACTCATTCAGTCTTTGCGGAGCCTTTACAGAACCAAGCAAATTAAAGGCTGACCACTCAACAGAGTGGACCACTCACAGGACTGAGGGCTTAACTGGCTATGGTGTGAAGACAGAGATGAAATGAAAGAGAAATGGCCCCTTACAGAACAGCAAGCATTCTTAACTGCACTAGAGGTGAAGAGGACAATTGCATGGCCCAGATAAACACAAAAGGAGCTTTGACACCACGGCACACTACTGGGAAGAAGGGCAGAGTAATCCTCGTTTCAGTGTGAGGAAAGAAAACTCCAGTGACCTCCATGTGGTGCACATGCCCTGGACACTCCCCTTGGTTTTCCTTGGGGAGCATTATAAGGCATCTAGGTGGAGTCAGCAAGTTAGAGGGTCACGTGACTCAAGGTAGGCCAATCAAAAGTTCCCTCCCTGCAAAGGATCCTTAGGTCTTACTTCCTAGATCCCTGGAATTTCTCAGAACTTTACAAAACTTAATTCTTCATCATTTCTTTCACATGTCTGCTTTCTCCCACAGCTTTTCAGTAAATTCATTTTTCCTTAAGTTATTTGGAGTCTATTTTTTTGTTCATCACAACCAAAGGACCCTAACTAAGACAGGAATGTTCAAGGAACAGCCTTTTGTCCACAAACCCTTCCCTGTGACTAGCACCTCAGAATACAGGGCAGTCCAGAGCCACCACTTTCCCCAGTGGCACACTTGGGCTCAGAGCTTGGGTTCTTCTGGTGGATGAATTCCACACCAGGACTCCAAGAGAGCTCAAAGTTAGATCACCAAGCCACTGCCAGGGCCTCAGCAGAACCCTGGAGAAGCAGAAAAACACTAAGAGGTATTCAGATGTTGTTCTGCTTTCAAAACAGGGAAAGAAACAGTGTGTTCTGCAGACAGGGGCACAAGCCCTACCAAACTCACCTCACTTCCTTTCCGTGTGCGCTTTGTGTTGTTTGTGTTTGGACAGTTGCTAAGCTGGTGGACAAGGGAAGTGTGATAGGACTAAGTTTCTGGCCGCTAGCAAGGCTTTCCTCACTGTGCTCGCAAGTCTTCTGAGAAAGTTGAGAAAATATGCTCAGTCTTCTTAGGTGCTACTGGGTGCCATATGGTCCTAGAATATGGTTTACCCTTGTGGCGCTTGTAGTGTGATTATTTATATAATGGCTTCACGTCTACTTCCCCGCAGACTGCGCAGTCCACGAATGAAGAAACAACACCAGTCCTGGGTACCATGACATCTCCCACATCTAGCGCTGAGCCTGGCACACAGATGGGGACTCAAGACAGCACTACAGCGGAGACCGGTTTGGCTCAGTGGATAGAGCGTCAGCTTGCGACTGAAAGGTCCCATGTTCGATTCTGGTCGGGGGCATGTACCTTGCTTGCGGGCACATGTCCAGTGCGGGGCGTGCAGGAGGCGGCTGATCGATGTCTCTCTCTCATCGATGTTTCTGACTTTCTATCCCTCTCCCTTCCTCTCTGTAAAAAAATCAATAAAATATATTTAAAAAAAGAAGAAGAAGAGAAAAAAAACAGCACTACAGGAGAATCCAAGATGGCGGCATAGGTAAACACCTACCCTGCTGCCTCGCACAATTTCAAAACTACAACTAAAAGACAGAACGGACATCATCCAGAACCACAGGAAAGCTGGCCGAGTGGAAGTTCTACAACTAGAGGGAAAGAGAGGGGCTCACAGAGACCCAGAGGAGCTGCAAAAAGCTCAGGTACGGAGACGCACGCGAGGAGAGAGCGGGTGCCGGAGAACCTGGCTGGCTTTCTCTGGCGGGAGGGAGACAGAGACTCTCAAAGGCATTGAACCCCTTATCCTACGACACTAAACCCCAGACCCAGCCGAAACTCATACAGAGCGAGTTTGGACTGTGAAGGGGGAGAAGTGCACAGAAATGTAGGGGAGTCGCAAAAGATCAGAAGTCTGCTAGCGCACACAGCATTGCGTGCAGAGGACCAACTGTTGATTGTGCCGCTGGCTTTCGCGAGTGGGCGGGAGACAGACCCTCCGAACTGTGCCACTTCTGACTCCACTAAGCCCCTGTTTCGGGCAAAACCCTGGGGACCCAGACTCGTGTGGTCCCAGAGCACAGGGGAGCCGGAAAGGCAGAATCTAGAGGCATTGTGAGAGTGAGCGCGCGCACACAGGGACCATTCCAGTGATTATCTAGTCACGCGAGACTCGGGGGGCTGTGGAGGGCGGGGCCGACTGGAAGGCAAGGCGGTCCCTTAAGCCCTGAGACTCCACCCCTCCCAAGCTCAACAGAGAGGCTTCTGCGGTTTTGCAAATCTGGCTGAATCCAACACAGAAGTTCTCCCAGCATAGTGAAAATGCCAAGACAAGGAAAGGGATCACAAAAAAAAAGAATTGGAGGGAAAAAAACGACTGGATATAGAGTTCAAAACCACGCTTATAAGGTTTTTCAAGAATATCCTAGAAAAGATGGATAAATTTAGCAAGTCCCAAGAGGAGATGAAAAAGGACCAACTAGAGATGGAAAAGAACCAACTAGAGATGTTAAAGGACCAAATAGAAATTAAACATACACTGACTGAAATAAAAAATATTATACAGAGACCTAACAGCAAACTAGCGGAAGGCAAGAATCAAGTCAAAAACTTGAAATATAAAGACTCAGAAAACACTCAACTGGAAAAGCAAGAAGAGAAAAGAATCCAAAAATGTGAAGATAATGTAAGGAGCCTCTGGGACAACCTCAAGCGTACCAACATCAGAATTGTGGGGGTGCCAGAAAAAGAGAGAGAGCAAGATACTGAAAACCCATTTAAAGAAATAATGACTGAAAACTTCCCACATCTGGTAAAAGAAATAGATTTACAAGTCCAGGAAGCACACAGAACCCCATATAAAAGGAATCCAAAGAGGACTATACCAAGACACATCATAATTAAAATACCAAGAGCAAAAGACAAAGAGAGAATATTAAAAGCAGCAAGAGAAAAACAATTGATTACCTACAAGGGCGTACCCATACGACTATCAGCTGATTTCTCAACAGAAACGATGCAGGCCAGACGGGAGTGGCAAAAAATATTCAATGTGATGAACAGCAAGAACCTACAACCACGAATACTCTATCCAGCAAAGCTATCATTCAGAATTGAAGGGCAGATAAAGAGCTTCACAGAGAAGAAAAAGCTAAAGGAGTTCATCAACTCCAAACCAGTATTATATGAAATGCTGAAAGGTACTCTTTTAGAAGAGAAAGAAGAAAAAGGTAAAAGATAAAAAATTATGAACAAATACATATCTATCAACAACTGAATCCAAAAATCAAGTGAATTAAAAATTTGATCAACAGAATAAACTGGTGAATATAATAGAATCAGGAGCACAAAAAGGAAGTGGACTGATAATTCTCAAGGGGAAAGGGGGGGAGGGTGTACAGGGAGAGACTGGACAAAAATCACACCTATGGACTCATCAATGGGGTGGAGGTAAGGGTAGAGAGAAGGGTGGGAGCCAGGTGGAGGGGACCTATGGAGGGGAAAAAAGAGAAACAAATGTAGTAATCTGAATAATAAAGATTTAATTTTTAAAAAAACCAGCACTACAGGCATGAGGGATTAAACCAATGAATTTATGTCAATCTGGAGAAAGACCCATAGAAGAATTACACACTCCAAGGCCCACGGGGCCAGCTGATCATGGAAATGGGGCAAACAGAGAGACTGGAGAAATCCAATAGTGGTTCTAACCCCGGGGCCTGGTCAGATGCAGAACCTGGGCTGCTGGTCATCATGAGCTTTCAAAAGCACCTAATTCAGGGGTGAAATCCAATTTTTAAATGTAGGTTATTAATTTTTTTAATTTATTTTTTATTGATTTCAGAAGGAAGGGAGAGAGATGGAAACATCAATGAGGAGAGAGAATCACCAATTGACTACCTCCTGCATGCTCCCTACTGGGAATCGAGCTGTAACCCAGGCATGTGCCCTTGACCGGAATTGAACGAGGGACCTTTCAGTCTGCAGGCCGACACTCTATCCACTGAGCCAAACCAGCTAGGGTGGTTATTAATTTTTTAACATCTAAGTCTTTCAATTGAAGCAAAGCACATCTAGGGCGAAATTCCTTGGATAACACCAATGAGCTCTGCTATAGAAGGGGCTCCTGGCCCTCAGGTTTGTGTCACTGAGTATTTTTATCGTAAGACTTGAGGAAACGATCAAATGAGTCAAGTTTGAAAGCAGCCCATAGCTGAGAAAACTAGTGAGCATGCTGGAAGGCAGAAGTGGGATCTTAAACATATATACCTAACAATGGATTTAACACAAGCAAATTCACAAGTCCAGGAATGCAGTTTGGATGAAGAGGCTTCCAGATGAAGCAGTTATGAATCACTTAAGGATTTTATTAGACAAAAAGCTCAGTGAATCAGCAGTGACAAGGCTGCCAAATAATAGCTAATGATTTTAGATTAGTTGAATATATTATCTACATTGGTGATGGCAAATGGGTGGCAAGTGTCATTTGGTCTGCAAGTTGTTTTTTAGCTTTAAAAAATAAATAAGTTATCAATACTATGAAATTAGAAAATTTCTTATAAATATTCTGATTCCCTCTCTCTGTTATAAAAATGAAGATTCTGACAACAGTGAGGCTGTGTTTCCACATTGTCAACAACCAGCTCAAGCTGAGCAATGGCTCCCTCTTTGAAATGGTACATTCCCTTTTTGTTTTGCCACAGTCCCCACTGCTCCCTGTGGCTCCCCATCACCAATACTGTCCACTGCAAGTTTTCATCACACTTGAATCTTGCGGCACACTTGAAAGGAAACACACATTCTTCTGTACCCATATATCTAAGGAAAAAAGGGAAAATAAAAGCTGTATTGAGCCAAGACCAGTTTAGCTCAGTGGAGAGAGCGTCGGCCTGTGCACTGAAAGGTCCCAGGTTCGATTCTGGTCAGGGGCATGTATCCTGGTTGCAGGCACATGCCCTGTAGAGGGTGTGCAGGAAGCAGCTGATCAATGTCTCTCTCTCATCTATATTTCTAACTCTCTATCCCTTTCCCTTCCTTTCTGTAAAAAATCAATAAAATATTTTTAAAAAAAAAGCTGTATTGAAAATATATATGTTTCAAAAAGCACTGGTGACTGACCACTGGCACTCCTAAGCACAGTGATGACAACACAATGTGGGGTTGTGACACTTCGTCCCTGTGCAGGGACAGGCAGATGCTGGCTGCACTGTTGCCAGGGTTTTCAGATCCACGGCGAATGAAGTCCATGGACAAGCTGAAAGATTGAGGACAGTTCCAGAACTTTCAGTTCATGCATGATATGGAATTCTATGCTGTCTTTTTTTTTTAATGGCAATATAGTCTGACATGGAAAGACAGGCATTGCTGGTGACATCAGAAAACTGTGGAACTGAATGCTTAGCCTAATATTATTTTAGAACTACATGAGCATGTGGCTATAGATGTGTGTTTGTCATGAGCATAGAAGAGCCATTTTCCTATTCAACCCCTAAGTTCAGAGATTCTGGGAAGTTTCTGCGATCACACCGCTAACTATAAGATCACAAAGTGACCCAATGATTCCAGAGGCAGACTGCAAGAAGCCAGTGCAATCACAGGTAAGTGTGCTGGGAGATTAGCAGCAAGTGAGGCTGAGAGGGAGTATCGGTTTGAGAGCCTCATAAAGCAGCTACACTGATAGCAGCTGCCTCTAGCTAACATCTTTTGGGGTATTTGCCCATCCCTGGAAAACTTCTCTGAAACCTACAGGGTAGAATGCCAACTTTAGTGTCTTCCTTGTTCTTACCCTCCACCCCCTCCACACACGCACACACCGTTGAATGGTCAAGGATGGGCACCAGATGCAAAGAGGGATGATCAGATTATCCCAGAAACTTGGAATCAGACATAAAAGAAGCTATCTGTCCCAGAGGGAAAAGCATGATAGGGCCCAAAACAGAATGGTTGATCTAGTGCAAACTATCAAGGAAGACAGAGAAAGGAGAACAGGGAGGCCTGTGGGACAAAGAAACCCAGGGCCCGAAGACAGAAGGACTGGAAGAGGCCAATTGCCAGTATTCCCGACGGCTTCCCGTTCTGTCCAGTCCCTCACACACTCGAGAACACCACCAATGGCAACAGTTTACACAGAGATGCTCCCTTCCGTACGGCAGTAAGCACTTTATCTCTAGAAAATCATTCAATTTTCTTGAAAACCCTACAAGGCAGCTAATATTATTGCACCTCCCCTACTTGTAGGGAGGAAACTGAAGCACAGATGTTTAAGCTCACAAAGGTTGCACAGTAGAAATGACAGAGCTGAAATCTGAATCCAAACAGTAAGGCTCCTGAGGCCTTGCATTTAACCAATAACTAATTGACCTCTTGGTCAGTTTGCTTCCATGAATTTCCATCCTTTGTGAGCCAGAGACCTAACCTTGTGAGGCAGAGGTGCATGGACTTCCCTGTGGGAAAGCCCTGCCTGAGACAGAGGTGCCTGGACTTGCCTGTGGGAAAGCCCTGCCTGAGGCAGAGGCACAGGGAAAAGCAGTCACTGGAGGTGCTGTCCTGGGAACCCTGCCTGTCTTGCTATATGGGCCAGTAAAGGACTATTTCCTGCACTGAGGATGGCTGCTGGCACAGGGTAAGAGCTGGGGGGAGCCATTTAGGTACCCACTGAGCATCCCTTTGACAAATATGACTTGAGCACCACTATGGTTCTAAGTGCCAGGAAAAAAGCACAAAACAAGACAGGCAAGGTCTCTGCTCTCCCAAAGCTGACTTTCTAGCAGAGGGAGACAGAGTAACCCTTCAAATGTGGTCGCCCCCAGATATGTGGGATACATCCAAGTAGCTGCCTAAGCCAGATAGGACTGGACATACTACCTTTTCCTATGCATGCATCCCTATTTCTTATAACTTAGGCACAATAAGAATTTAACAAAAACTAATGATAAAATAGAACAAGTCTAACAATACACTGTATTAAAAGTTATGTGAATATGGCCCCTGTCACAAAATATCTTCTTGTAGTGTATTCAGCTTCCTTCTGGTGATGAAGTGAGATGACACAGTTCCTGTGTAATGGATAAGTTGAGAGGACTCAGTGCCTGTATGATGCCATGAAGTGAGGGGACTCAGTGCCTGTGTGATGCCATGAAGTGAGGGGACTCAGTGCCTGTGTGATGCCATGAAGTGAAGGGACACAGTGCCCGTGTGATGCCATGAAGTGAGGGGACTCAGTGCCTGTGTGATGAGATGAAGTGAGGGGACACAGTGCCTGTGTGATGAGATGAAGTGAGGGGACACAGTGCCCGT
>JAAGEH010000024.1:4571214-4602401 GCA_011751065.1 Lasiurus cinereus
TGAAGTGAGGAGACACTGTGCCTGTGTGATGCCATGAAGTGAGGGGACTCAGTTCCTGTGTGATGAGATGAAGTGAGGGAATACAGTGCCTATGTGATGCCATGAAATGAGGAGACACTGTGCCTGTGTGATGACATGAAGTGAGGGGACACAGTGCCCGTGTGATGAGATGAAGTGAGGGGACTCAGTGCCTGTGTGATGCCATGAAGTGAGGAGACACTGTGCCTGTGTGATGACATGAAGTGAGGGGACACAGTGCCTGTGTGATGCCATGAAGTGAGAGGACAGTATCTCTTTGATGAGATGAAGAGAGGGGACACAGTGGCTGCATGATGAGTGGAAATTGACATTGTGACATAGTGTTAGGCTACTACAAGAGTTACTGAAACACAGCATTGTGAAATCCTCAGTAGACCTGGTAACTGAGATGGCTGAATGCCAAATGGGTGGGGAATGTGTTTAGCGGGGACACGCTGGACAAAGGGATAATTCACATCCCGGTGGGAGATTCCATCACAATACTCAAAATGATGCACAATTGAAAATTTATTAAGTGTTTACTTCCGATATTTTCATTTAGTATTTCCAGACAGTGGTTCACCACAGGGGACAGAAACTATGGAAAGGGAAGAAGTAGTAAGGGGGGAGGGGGTGCTGTAGTTGCAGATGCTATAAAAAAAAAGCCAAGTGGATGTAATGAGGTTGTGGAAAGGGGTGCGTTAGCTAGGCAACTGGAGAAGGGTTCTCCGAGGGACACGTGGGCTGAGCAGCAAGGACCAGCAGGAGCCATGATCCTCAGGTAGAAACAGAGAGTGGCACCAAAGTGGGGAGAGCTTGGCAAACTCGAGGAACAGAAAAAAGCCCCGTGGTTAGAACCATGTCCCTTCTACGTATCAGTTTGGGCACCTCTGTGTGCCAGGCACATGGAGAGAACGGCATCCATGCTGAGTCCCTGGCCTCCTGTAACACAGACGCCAATGAAGTCAGTGTGCTGGTTTCAAATATTGCCTGTTCTTCTTTCCCAGCTGTGTCCACACCCTGGGCACACTTCTAGAATCCCGGTAGGTCTGGGACTCTTATTTGGCCAGTGGCAGTGTTCCAATTCTGTGGCTTTGCTCTTGTGTCATTTATATCTCAAGAAACAGCTCTCGCTTGGTCTTTGGCGGAGGGGGAAAGAGCAACGGCCAGGCCACAGCTCACGCCTTGGTTTAGATATGCTTAGATGTGGAGTGGATCATGTCTGCTTCAGTTCCCCTGGCCAATTTGAATCACGTGGCCTAGCTCCCCAGCAATAAACAGGCAAGTACATCCCTCCTATAAGCAGACACTTTAGGTCAGCGGTCACCAACCGGTAGTCTATGAGGTCCGAAAGGTTGGCGACTGTCTGCTTTAGATCACATAGCAATGAGCAGAGATGTGTAATCCCCTCACAGAAAGAAAGCAAACAGATTCAATAACAGAATCCACCACAGCGACCTTAGGCAAGTCTTCTCACTTCTCATTCTCCATCTGTGAAGTGAGAACACCTCTTCAGAGTCAAGCTCGGGGCATGTGCGTTCCCTCTCTTCCCATCTTCTGAGAGTCTTTCAGGGCAGCTCACACCAAAGCTAGGAAGAAAGACCTCAGCAGAGCAGTTGGTAGAATATTTGGTCCAAAATCGGGAACCAGCCAAAAGCAAACTGCAGTGGTCTGGAGTCTTCCTCTCAGATGGGTGCACCCTCCCGAGTCAGCCATTGTCCCTCTATGACACCCAGGGCACCACATAGGGAAAGCACCAGTTCGGGAACTAAAGAGAAAGTGGGAGGGAATGGTTCACTCCTGATAGATAACCTCAGTGTAAGAGCATACATTTTGGAATTTGACTGTGGCTCTGTGACTTATTTGCTGTTATGTCCTTAGACAAGGTAATAATTGAGCCTCAGATTATTAGTGAAATGGGGACAAACTATTTGTCATAAGTTACTATGAAAATTACATAGGATAATTCTCATACAGTGGTACCTCGAGATACGAGTGCCCTAACATACGAGATTTTTGAGATACGAGCTGTCGAGCGAGCGATTTTTGCTTTGAAATACGAGCAATAGTTGAGATAGGAGTAATCGCGCAGATCGGCCGGCTGCACACGACCCACCAGTTTACCATGACTCGAGCGTCTCATGTTTCCCACGCCTCAAGGTTACAGAATGAATTAAACTCGTATCTCGAGGTACCACTGTATTATGACTTATTACTGTGCTGGGCCCAAACAAATGTTCAATAAAAAGAAACTCTCATTAAGAATAATGATTCTCTGCTCTAACCTGTTTAGCTCAGTAGATAGAGCGTCAGCTTGCGGACTCAAGGGTCCCATGTTCGATTCCCATCAAGGGTATGTACCTTGTTTGCGGGCACATACTCGGTGGGGAGTGTGCAAGAGGCAGTTGATCGATGTTTCTCTCTCATAGATGTTTCTAACTCTCTATCCCTCTCCCTTCCTCTCTGCAAAAAAATCAATAAAATATTTTTTTTTAAAAAAAAGAATGATGATTCTCTCTCATCACCGATGTTTCTCTTGCTCCCTTTCCCTTCCTCTCTGAAATCAATAAAATAAAATAAAATAAAGAAACTCTTATTAATGTGGGGGAATGTCCCATGGCATAGATGTTCAAGTATTTCAAATCAGCCTTTTGCATCCAGTATAGGGAAGTCCTCGCTTATACCAAGTCCTTGCTTGTAGAAATCTCAGTTCAATTTTTTTTTAATGTTTTAATTGATTTTCAGAGAGAGAGGAAGGGAGAGGGATAGAAACATCATTGATCTCGGCTGCCTCCTGCACGCCCCCTTCTGGGAATCGAGTCCACGACCGTGCATGTGCCCTGAACTAGGAATTGAACTGTAATCTCTTGGTTCCTGGGTCAAGGCTCAACCACTCAACCTGGCCAGAGTTTCAATTTTGTTTCTAATTCTACAATACGGAACAGGGCACTGCTCCCTGGGAATCCGCAGTAATGCCCTGACCTCACTATTAAGGATTTTCAATTCTTTTTAAAGGATTTAAAATAAATAAAAGGTGCAGAGGGCCTTTCTGAAAGTAATAAATGGATGCAGGCCATGACATCGGTTTGCCCAGCCTTGTATTCAAACAGTAGTCCGCACAAGGCTGCTGTCAGTACAAGGGCCCAGAGCAAGCACACACCCCCCAACCCCAAAAAGGGTCTCTGTTTACTATCTTTGGAGTTAGAGCCAGTTCTGTGCCTGGTGGGTGTTTCAGCAACAAAGCTATTCCATCTTCTAATTGGAGGACATGTCACCAGTTACTCGGGAAACAGGTGAATAATTAAACAAACTGAGAGGGGGAGAGAGAGGAAAGGAGAGAGAGGGGAAGAGAGGGGAAGAGAGGGAGAAGGAGAGAGGGAGAGAGAGGAAGAGAGAGGGAGAAGGGGAGAGAGGGATAGGAGAAAGAGGGAGAGGGAGGAGGGGGAGAAAAAAAGGGGGGGGAACCAAATGGAAGTGTCTGAGTAATAGTGAAAGGTTACAGATAATAACCTCCCTATGATTCACACAGTTTGGTCTATTTCTAAGTCTGATCAAGCTTTCAAAGTTTACCCAAGACAGAACAATTTGTGACCCTGAGCTCATTGCCCAGTCTCCCTCTGTTTTCTCATCTTTAACATGGAAATAATGGATTGCTTTGAAATGCTCTGTTAGGCTTCAGGAGTTAACCCAATTTGAAGGAGTGGATCAGTCCAGACAAGGTAACAGAGGACTCAGGACTTGATGAAAATAGACCAGAACAAATGCAAGCACTGGTGTCCAGCAAATTGAAGTAAAAAAAAAACAACAAAATGTTAAAAAGAGGGCAAGGGGCAGATTCAGAGAAGATAAAATACAACCATCCAATAAATATGTTAAAGGATGCTCAACCTCACTAGTAATCAAGAAAATTAAATGCCTACTAAAATTAAATGTCATTTTTCTCTCATCAAATTAGGGGTGGGGGGGAAGCTTGACTATATCATGATTTAGGGAGAAAGCAGTGAAACGAAACGCACAGTGCTGGTGGGAATGCACACCAGCCCAGCCACTCTGGCAATTGGGCAATATCTTAAAATGTGGCCCCACCATTCTACTTCTCAATAACTAGAGAGATGTTTGCATGTGTGAGATATGTGCAGGATGCTTACCGACATACCACCCCTGAAAAAGGGGAATCTAAATGTTCCTCAACAGGGGAATGGCCTCTGGACAACTGCAGAATGAGTCTATCTGGAATATGCCACCTGAAATGTGGGTTATTTTGAGCTGAAGACAACAAAGCCCAAAAGTCTTGGGAAGAGCTTTCATCACCCCTTTAACCACCTTCAGCACTCACACCAGGGTCCTACCAGCGATCTCTATAGAGTATGGGCTGGGTATAGGGACAGGACCTAGGCAGGGCTTACAGACCAAAGTCCTCCTGCATCCCATTGTCTCTGCAGGGCTCAGCAAACATTTGCTTTTCCATCTCCATGGGAATTGCCTTCCTCGCCTCGCAAGTCCAGGACTCCTGCCTCTTCTCCTTAGTATAGAATGGCATCTAAGCCCCTATTTCCTGGCTGCCTGTGGGCCCCCATATTCTTAAGCCCCCATGTGTATGAAATTGATTTTTTTCTCCATGAATGTGTCTTATGATAATTTGATTATCAGACCAGCCGAATTAGATAGAAGGGTAGAAGGAACATTTTTGCTCCCTGACACCACAATATGGATAAAGTGTGTTCTTGTGGATTACCACAGAGCAGCTAAAATTAACAGCAGATATTGCTCTTCAAGACCCTACCAGTGAAAAAGCAAGTTGCAGGATGATGTGTGTGTGACACCATTTAGTAAATCATACAGAAACACAAACTCTACCATAACCTACACAGGAAAAGTTCTAAAAGGAGACAGCAATGGTGACCTCTGGGGAAGGGAGAGGGGCCTCGATTAGGGTATCAAAAGAGCCACAGGCCTTTCACCTTATCCTTGACTACTTTATCTTGATGAGATTGTCCTTAAGCATTTCCTATGAATTTAATTATTTTTTGCACAATAGGTCACCCTCAGTGCATCATCCACGGTGAAACATAAAACCTAGTCAACTCCAGAGGCAACAGAAGATATGCTTGTGGGGATAAATATGGTTATAATTATTACCACATGACTGAGACTTCTGTCTTCCTTGAAGTTTTCTCTTCACTCTGAGAAACAGGAAGCCACAGCACACCTGGCTTTTTGTGATTCTAATAGCCTAAGACTTACAGGCTTACTCCCTCCCAAGGGGCGATAATTAGCATTTTTAATGCAGACACTTGACAATCAAGTTAACATACACTTCGGTGTGAAAAGAAGGGAAATGCTTTAGGGATGGAAGAACAACAAGGGATTGAATTCAACAGGAATCCACAGAACCTGAATGCAATTTAGTCAGGTAGGAGTTCTGAACTCAGAATGAATTGGGCAGAGAGTGAATACGAAGTCTAAAAAGGAGATTCTTTAGCACATCATCCAGAGTCTTCATAATCTGGCGTAAGTCTACCTTTCCAGAAACTTCACAATTCCATCTAACCAGAAGGGCAGAATCTGTGCCAAGTATCAAGGTAAGACCTATGACAATGAAGGAGAGGCACCGACCAAAGGAAACACAAAGACCAGCCCAAAAGAGCCTATCTGATCCATCCAGTGTTTCTTCCATTAGAAGACCTCAGAAGCCCTGATCATAAGAAATATCCTCTCTCTTAGATGGGTATCTCAGGTGGTGAGCATTGTCCTGCTACATCAAGGCTGTGCGTTCAATCCCTAGTCAGGGCACATGCAAGAATCAACCAATGAATCATATATAAGTGGAACAACAACAACTCTCCCTCTCTCCCCACCTCCCCATAAATAAATAAAAAAATTTCGAAGCACACCAAGAATTATTCTATCTCCACTAAGGGTGAGGAATGGAGAAGGCATTGCCTTATGTTTTCTGTTTTATCACAATGATACCATTGTAATTAGCTAGTTACTAATATCAGAAACGAAGCAAAGGGAAGGCCAGCATTACAGGCAAGTCATTTGGGTAACTTCATGAGGCAGCTACAATTTCACTCCCCAAGGGATCCCAGGCCAGTCCCTGCAGATCACTGGGGAAAGGGGTCCAACCAAGTTGAGACTGATGCATTCGCAGAGAAGTAGGAGTGGTGTCGGGAAGGCACCTGTCTGTCAATCAAACCTGGGAACAGAAATCATTGGCCAGAGTGGGTGTGGCCACTGCAAGCTCCAGAACATTTGGAAATACTCCATGGCCTAAACCAGTGGTCGGCAAACTCATTAGTCAACAGAGCCAAATATCATCAGTACAATTGAAATTTCTTTTTTGAGAGCCAAATTTTTTAAACTTAAACTTCTTCTAACACCACTTTTTCAAAATAGACTGGCTCAGGCTGTGGTATTTTGTGGAAGAGATACACTCAAAGGGCCAAAGAGGCGCATATGTGGCTCACAAGCCGCAGTTTGCAGACCATGGGCCTAAACAAAAGAATTCTCTCTCTTGTAGCTCTTGGTTCTCTTGCATCAGACCCCACAGGCAATAGGCAAATGGACTGCAGCTAGCCTGGTGCCGGTCTGGACTCAGCCTCAGCATGGACACTGGCCTTAATCCTAGCCCCCACTGAAGCTAGAGCTATGCTTCTTCTTTGGGGGAGGAAGGGAAATGGAACCTAGGAAACTCTGGAGTATAATTCCGGGGAAATAAAGTCTTTATTTATTTGACTCCCATGCAAGTCTCAGAAAATTCCTTTTCTCGAGATATCGCATAAGCAACAGGTGGAGCCTTCCTGTTGCTAATTCAATAACCATGAAAAACGGATTTCTGTTTTAATAAGTCTGTATGTTTCCAGCATTCACCACATCTATAAAGATCTCTTTTTTCCTTTGTTTACTTGTTTTGTGTGCCTTCAACTAGAATGTATGTCTCATGATATCTCACAACAGCATATTACTTTGAATTTGTTCTTTTACTTGCAGCCAGTGCATGCACACTGACCCTCGCCCGGCTCTTTGAATGCAGGAAATAAATCTCTCCTATGAAAGGTGCCCTCCTTGCTCCAGAAAGGCTGAGAGAGACACCCTGATTGCTCAAGTAAGGAATCCAGTGTAAAAAGCCTGGGTGAACAAGCCATGTTATTTCTTACTCATTCACTCCCCAAGCCCAAACTGTCTGTAGATTCCCCACTGAATGAGCACCCAAACTTACGTTTAATTGTCCTGTCAATTCTTCATAAATGTATTGTTTCTTTGTCTAAAAAGTCTAAACAGCTAGCTGGTTCATCATTTCTCTGAGCATCATTTATAATCTCCTTGCACATGTATTAAGTTGGTGGCTCTCCTGCTAATCTGGTCTTGTGTCAGATTTTTTATTAGCCCAGCCATAAGAACTCAAGAAGGGTAGGAGAGTCATTCTCCCCGCCTCCAGCAGAAGCAAGGAATCCCCCCTGTTTGCTCATTGCTGTGTCCCCAGTATCTCACATATATAGTAGGTGCTCAATAAGTACTTCCCATCTTGAAGATGAGGATCCTTCCAGAAATTCAGCAAGAAGCTTAAAACATTGTGCCTATGGGCAAGATGGATCACTGAGCAGAGACAGGGTTAGAAAACAGAACTGGCAGTGACTCTGTTTTGGAGGGACCTAATGCAAAGGGCATTACATCATAAGGTTTTATGATGTTATGCCCTTTGCATTAGGTCCCTCCAAATGCAAAGGGCATAACATCATAAGATTTTATGAGGATTCTTCTCTGTGGCTCTGTGGGTTGTTTAAAAGTTAGAAACTTCATGGCAATGGCCCTACAAAAGAGAAAGAGAGACCCTTATGACAAAGTTTTAAAGTTTGACCCTTAGCTTCACTAAGATTTTACTCCATATCCACTAGTGACAAGACTGGTACAAAAATAAGACCAGTCACTTCCGCTTTTATTTTTTTAAAACAGAGAAGAAAAAAACGTACTGAACTCTGAACTTCCTCTCTTTAAACCACAATTTACTACTGACTTACTCTGGCCAAATGATTGGCAAATACATACTAATCAGGCACCTCATTGGTGCTGACAGTCTATCCTAAACTCTGCCTGGAACATCACCTACTGATGTCAGCCTTCAAGGGAGCCAACCCAGGTATCCAGGTTGAAAAGGGACGAAAGGGACCTAAAGCTGTAAGAAACTGCCTGTTCCAGCTCAGTGGCTGCTACAGCCCCACTCTCGGGGCAGCCCAAGAGTGGGGCAGCCACTTTCCATGCCAAGATGAAACTGAGCCCAAGCTGGCAGGTGACTGAGACACAAAGCCACAGCCAGCTGCCCTGAAGGGTGCTTGAACACTGGGTGCAGCAACCTGAGAGTGGGCCCCAGCTCTGCCACTTAGTAAGCTCTGTGGTGCTGAGGAAGTGGCTTGACTTCTCTGGGCAACAGTTTTCCCATATGTGAGAAAGAAAGAAGACTTTTTTTTTTTTAATATATTTTATTGATTTTTTTTACAGAGAGGAAGGAAGAGGGATAGAAGGTTAGAAACATCGATGGGAGAGAGACATCAATCAGCCGCCTCCTGCACATCCCCTACTGGGGATGTGCCCGCAACCAAGATACATGCCCGTGACCAGAATCGAACCTGGGACTGACTTTTCAGTCCCCAGGCCGATGCTCTATCCACTGAGCCAAACCGGTTTGGGCAGAAAGAAGACTTTTGCTTCTGGTATAGTCGCACAAACTCCAATCTTTCTGCAGACAACAAGTAAAACTCTGGACAAAAATGTTTCTAATTCATTTTTGTTTGACCTGAAAGCACTGGCAAGTAAACAAAAGAAATCAGATTCTGGAGGGGTGAGGGCTGAAGCGCGAAAGAGAAAAATAGTCATTTTTCAGCTTTGACAGGACAGTAGGCTGCATCCAGCACCCCGCAAGAGCTAAAACTCCAACACAAAACCTTAAGCCTCTGCTTGCATAGCAGGAGACAGACTTCAGGTCAACCACAGCTATTAGAACAGGAGGAGGGGATCTAGGAACAGAGCAACCAGAGAGGAGGCGCCCAAACTCAATACAAACTCTATCCAAGGACCTGGCTGCCTCTTGAACCAGGCATGCGTGAGGCAGCCTCCAAAAAGACTCGAAGATAAATTAACCAGAACTGACATCTGAGCTGATGCCCAAGGGACAGTTTACAGTCCAACCAACCCAACAGCTTCCTAAGGCAACAACATTAACAGTCTGCCAACAGAACTCAACACATGAAAGTAAAAACAGGAAAATATGACCCAGTCTTAACAGAAATTCTAATCAACCAAGGAAAAAAAAGGAGGAATCATTCCTACCAGGTTGGAGCAATAATGTGAAATTGTATGAGATGCAATGTATTCAGCTGCACAACAGGAATCCCATCTTGAAATGGGTTAAGGACCAAGAGAATGTATTTCTGAACAAAACAAGATTCCCAGAGAAAGAGCCAGATCAAGGCCAGCTATTCAGTGCTCAAAAACATCCTGAGGATACAGCTCCTCTCCATTTTCCACCTGCCATTCACAGCAGAGCGCCTGGCACCTCATGGTCAAAGGACAGTTGCCACACCTCCAAAGTAAGGCATAAGGTGCCTGAAAACAAATACTTTGTCCTGTGTTCCTGCTGTCCTGTGAGGATGTGCCTCTCAGAGCTTACCACAGCCTTCCTAAGAACGAGGGGATACACTGATGGTACTGGGACAATGGCAGAGAACGAATCGGTATGCTGCAAACCAGCGGTGAACAGCTAGGACTACAGGGATTATCATGGAGATAGTAAAACCAACCCCAATGGATTTATGGCTTAGAACTGGCAGAAGACCAGCTCAATCCAACATGGCAGCTCATTTCACCTTGTATAACCTCTCACTCATTATACATTCTCATGGTAATACATTAGCATACTAAATAACACACACACACTGCTTCGATAAACACACACACACACACAGAAAGCCCATATAAGGTCACAAAACAGGGCTCTTCGGAAAAGTCTGCATCACTTTCCCAGAAAAATCCTAAATATTCCTCCCCCTTATTAAGTCCCCTATTCCTCTGTTAAATGAGCCTCAATAAAAGAAGTAAATCCTGCTAGGAAGGGCTGCTCTGTCTGTGGAGTAGCCACTCTTGTCTCACTGCTTCACTGGCTCACATTTAAATTCTTTCTGTGTGATGCCAAGAACTTACAGTGCATAGTGCAGAGTGCACCTTCGGTCCCCAGATCCCCAGAAGGCCTGTGTCACACCTACTGCCACACAGCTGGTTAAGTTGTTCTGTTGTTAACAACCAAAGCACCCTATTGGAAACAATCTCCAGATCTGGACAGCTAGTGACATTTGCTCTAAATAGAAGACAGGCATAAAAACACAATGAAAATTTAAAAAATTATATTCAGGCAGTCACATAGCCTAAGGTTCCTTCATTCTTTTTATTTAAAGGGCAGATTAGCATGTTTTAGAAAGATGTTTAACACATAATAGAATGGCACTGAGACATTTTCCTTAACAACCAGAAGAATTATAAGAGAACTAAAGAAAAATGAAACTGTGTAATCCCGTGCTGGTTAATGCCATTTACAATTAAAACTTTTGAGTACCACCAGTAATACACTGTAGGGATTTTGAAAAATACAGCCTGGTATTAATAACTCCCAAATCTTTACCTCCATTTCTGACTTCTCATTATTCTCAATTGCCTTTTAGACACCTATACCTGGATAAACCACAGGTATCTCAAACTCCACACAACTAATGTAGAATTCACTATTTCATCCAGGTTGGAGCAATAATCTGAAATTGTATGAGATGCAATGTATTCAGCTGCACAACAGGAATCCCATCTTGAAATGGTTTAAGGACTAAGAAAATGTATTTCCGAACAAAACAAGATTCCCAGAGAAAGAGCCAGATCAAGGCTCTTTCCCAAGCTCTCTCCTCTGCTAGAATTTCCTACTGCTCCTATGATACCCTTATTCATTAAGGTACCCAAACAAGACCTCCCTCACTAGCCAGCAATGTTCCTAATACTGTTTTTTGTCCTAGTGCCAGACAGGATGCTGCGAGGCCCCACACAAACACCATGTTCACAGTCTATAAGGACCATACTACCCTTACCATTACTTCTTTTTAAAATGAGGAAGCCAGAGATAAGAAGTTCGCCTGGAGCTATAGGATCTAAAGCCAGATCTGTCTAATTTCTCCCTTTACCTGCTGACCAAAGCAAACAAAGACCATCAGGCAAAAATGCCTCTAATGACCTCTGAACTTATTGTATTTCCCACCCATTTTCCCTTCTTGTCTTTTCCACCCAGGCTTCCGCCTTCCCTAAAGATGTTGTCCTTGCTTGCTTGACTGCTCTTTTGTCAGCACTTAAGGCTGCTGACCTCACCACCTTGAGATCCTGGAGATATTTCTCTCCTACTTTCCAAGTACTCCTGCCTTCTCTCAGCCCCCTCCAAACTTAACATTTCGTCTTCAACTACTTCCTCTACTTCCTGGAAACAGGTATCTTTTCTCTCTCTTGCTCCTCCCACCTCACTGACACTCCTCCTCAGTTGTTTCACTGCTTTTGCTTCCTCAAAATTTAGCTTAGAACTCGGGCTCCATGCAGCCTCCCCAGGACCCGAGAAGCGAGCTGCTCCCAGTGTCCTCACCTCCACCACCACCATCACAGCACAATACCACGCTGTTGGAAATGTCTCACTTATGAGTCTTCCCTATGAGACTGAGAGCTGCTAGAGTTCAGAAACAGGCCTATTTCCCAACACTTCCCCTGCACGTGAGGGGATGGCCACATATGCCAGATGGACCATACTGTGCTATTACATCTTTTACATTATTCTCCTCTGAGTGGATTTCGGGAAAGATACATAGGATGTGACCACACCTTTATATACCACCTTCTGTGCCCTGGGCAAAGGCCATGCAGGTCTCCTGCAGAATACTTGGACCACAAGCTTCAAACCAGATGGTCTGCCTCCCTCTTTCAATACTTCTTAGTTTCAGGACTCGGGGCCAGTTATTTAACATCCCTGAGCCTTAGTTCCTTTGGGGCGATAAAATGAGATTTCCTCTAGGGTTGCTACACACTTTAAATAAGATCATGCGTGAATGCTTCGTTTGGTGCCTCAATAAATTAGAGCCGCTTTTAGGGGAAGTATTACCATGGCACGGACATGTCTACCTCCGTGACACCTTCCTCCCAAATGTCCCAAGGACTTTTATAGTTCTCATCCTGTCCTTCCCACCCAGCAGCTCAAACACAAAGATATCAGCTGACTGAGGTCATATGGCCATTGAAAGACATGAGACCAGAGTTACTTTCTGAATTCCTTATGTAGGGTTATGGATAAAAATGCACAGAGTGCACATCCCCTCACTGGGAAAAAAAAAATTAATGGAAATATTTTCTCCTGCTAGGGAATTTCCACAGCCAGTCAGATTATGCCAGTTTCTCCCATTGCCGGGGCCAGCATACTCTCCCATCATCCCTGCAAGGTGAGATGGGAACCGTGTATCCCAGAACCTGCCTGGCTGCTGCCCTGCCCCACCTGCCAGGAGGCCCCACCAGCTAGCCCTCCTACCAAACCCTCCAGAATCAGACCAGAAGGACCTGTATTCAACATAGCCTCTGCCATGCCTGAGCATGTGCTGCATCCTCATGAAGCCCATTTCCTTTTGGATGATGTGAATAAAAATAACAGAAGATCTTAGTGGAGGAGAAGATCTGACGGGATGAATTCTGTAAAATGCCCACCTCATTGCAAAACCCCAAATATTAGCAGCCTCTGTCATCGTGACCACAAATTTATTGTCATCACCACCAGCATCATCCCTTTCGAAGACCTGCATGCCTGTATCCAATCCTGCACTCAGGGCTGTGCTTGAATCCTCACTACATGTAATTTCAGAAAACTGTCCTCCATCTTGGTGCCTCGCTTTCCCAGCATGAATTGGGGGTAACAGTACAGCAAGCTCACAGGGCGTGATGGGGACTAAGTGAGTGCCGTGTGTAAGCACTAAGGAGAGTGCCAGGCAGATGGTAAGAACTCAATCGAGTCAGCATTTAAAAGCCTTCTGTGAAGGTGTCCAAGAAGTGGAAAATTCCCTGGCCTGTGTCCCCAGTTAGCAGAGATCCTCCCAGCGACTTGAGAAGCACATATACTGGAGCAGGGATAGATCTGGCCCTAACTTCATTTTTTTCTTGAACATGACTTTTTGTCCCATCTGAAGAGCCCTGCCTCCACTGTGGCCCTTGGGCCCCAAATCAGAGAATGCCAAAAGGGAAGTACAATGAGGCCAGCTATTACAAATGCAGGAGAGGGTAAAGAGGGAAGAAACAACAAGACCCACCTCCCTACTGTCCCACCTCCCCCAGGGCTATGTACAGCCCCTGAACTGCTCCCTCTCCCTCCCTCTGTGCTGATTCTGTTCTCAACCGGCATTGTCCCCAGAATGGCCAGCTCCTTCTCTCTGTAGGAGGGACAGCTCTCTGCTGGCACTCCACACAGCACTTGGCACATCACCAGGTAACAGGTCAGTCCACCAAAGCTAACAATTCCATCTTAAAAATTCATCTCCCATTCTTAGAGTTCTATCTGGAAAACTAACTTTCATCGGTGACCAGTAAAGCTCAAAGAGGATAATCAAAATAATCTTGGGATATCGTGGCAGGTTGAGAATAAAACAACTAATGCTAAAGAATTCAAAACAATGCATTTATATCATTTCAAAAAGTAAATGAAGCCTCCACAGTCCACAGGCCAACTTTGCGAGCTTCACATGCCTCTTGTCCATACTTTCTACCATGATTTTCAAACTGTGTTGACCATGACCCACAGTGAGAAACACAGTACATGTCTAAGAAGTGGAATAAAATTTTATGCAACAATACTAGGCTTCCTGAGTTTGACGCATTCCTATATCTTCCATTCTGTTTTTTTTTTTTTCTTAATATATTTGTATAGATTTCAGAGAGGAAGAGGGAGGGAGAGAGAGGTAGAAACATAAATGATGACAGAGAAACATCACTGATTGGCTGCCTCCTGCATGCTCTCCACTGGGGATCAAGCCCACAACCCAGGCATGTGCCCTGACCGGGAACTGAACCATGACCTCCTGATTCATAGGTCAAAGCTCAACCATTGAGCCACGTCAACAGGGCTATTCTGCTTTTTTAGAAGTTTCATCACCTTCTAAATTGATTTCATGACCCTCTAACAATGATGATCCACAATTTAAAAAGCACAGTTAGAGAGGTTCAAGAAAACCCAGCTCAAAAGGGAGCTGCAGAAAGGGGTGAGGATCAGGGCAGCAAGGCAGTGAAGGGATCTCCTGACTCAAGAGTCTGGCCTAAGGAAAGTGAGTGGTATGATCTACCTCCTGGGTGGCCTAGGCAGCCATCCCCAGGCCCAGGTCTATGTGGGTTAAAGCTCTCTTTGCATGGCATTCTGGTTCTGCCAAGGACGTCTATGCATCTGGATGGCATCTAAACCAGCTCTGTGAAGAGCCCAGGGAATCCTCATAGATTTACTAATGGTCGAGGGAGCAAGGTTTGGAATGCACCTCTAAGAGAGACCTGCAAGCATGCAACAGACCCCGTTGTGCATCCCCAAGACCCTCCTCACACCTGCAGGGCCAGGGCACTTCCCCCAGCCTCTGGGAGTGTAGCAATCGACGTCTCCCTGCTGCATCCTCCCTGGGAGCCCTCCCACGAGGAAGGAAGCTTCCTTGCCCAAGGAAATGCCACCTCTCCAGAGCCACCCACTGGGTGCAGGCCCCCAGGGCCCCGGTTCCAAAGGGCCATACCAGCTCCAGCCATGGACTGGCTTTGGCCACTATCACAACCATTGCACCACAACTGGACCTCCCCTTTCCCTGCTGCTCTCAATTCTCACAGGGGTTGTTCCCAAGGCTGCTCCCCAGTAAGCCACCTGTATGCAAAGCTTCATCTTTTAAAGAAAAAACACCAATGACATTGACCAGAGTCACAGGCAGAGAACTAAGTGAATTGGTACCTTTAGGGTGTTTGAGAATTTTTTTCTCAAACCTAACAGTTAATGGTCAATCCTATGTTCTTGGCCTGCTCATCTCATTCAATCCACATGGCACCCAGAGAGATGGGCTCTAGGTCATCACCTTCATTTCACAAAGAAGATGCCTGCCCTGACCACTCGTTCTATCTCAGTTCTGTGGCGGAGATGAGGCTGCACATCTCTTCCTTGGACCCTTCCAGGGGCAGAGCCTTGTGTTCTGACTCAAGCTCAGAGTAGAGCTCCACGTGCACAGCCAACCTAGATGGTGGTACTGGTAGTAACAGTGGGAGCACATGGCAGGGGGGAAGGGGGAGAGAGGAGGGAATGGTGGGAGCACCGAGGGCAGTGGTGGGAGCACAGGGACAGTGGTGGGAGTGTTTCATGTGCACTAAGCCCCATGCTGTGCCCTTATACAGCATCTCCAGGCCCTGCCACTTTCCTATAAGGCAGGTCCTGTTATTAGGACTAAGGGCTGAGCGCTGACCTGGGACCTGTCTGGATTCAGGCACAGTTCAGCAGCTTCACACTCCACTGAGCATGCTTGAGAGAGCTGAGCAGTCGGGAGGCCTCACTGAAATGGGCCTGGTAAGTTCTCAAATGTGTCACAAGCTTTTCCAATCCCAGAAGAAGGGTGTGTGCCTCCTCTGTTTCCTCCTGACTTCTGGGGAGGCCTGTGATTTGCTCCCGTCCATAGAATGTGGCGGAGTGACACTGTGTGAGCCTGGGCAGCACCCTTGGTGGTGGCTTGCATCGCCAGCACCTGGAGCAGGGCCCCGGCTGCCCCAGCTGCCCCAGGGATCCCTGCCGGGAGGCTGCAGACAACCTGCTTAGACCACAAGGACCACCCACTGAGCCAACCCAGATTACTGGCCCACAAACACTGGGGCTAAATAAAATGGGGGCTATTTTAAGCCACTAAGGGTTGAGGTGGTGTGTTATGCAATAATAGGTAACTGGTTTGTTAGGTGTCCAGTCAAACATCCCAAAGTAGAATCCCCCTCGGATTCTTCTACAGAGAGAGGACATATGAGCTCAAGGAAGAACTGACTAGGCAGCCCTGTCCCTCAGGGAGATGCGTTTACGAAGGGCGCCGCCACTGAAGGGAGAGCATTCTGACTGGATGGAAAACTGGGAATTCTGTCAAGAATCAGGTTGCTCTCCGCACAGTGATCCATGGAGTCAGGTAGGATGTGCGTCTGTCTGGCCTGTTTAGCTAATGCTGTGTTTGGGAGAGTCCTCTCTGTGCGAAGTTCTCCCTGTTCATTCTCCTTGCTGCAGAGCATCCCCCTGTCCACCCACTGTTCCACTGCTGGTGGCAGTTCATGTGATGCTAAAGAAAATTCTTTCCACTCCAGTCCACCAGGCCCATGATGCCAAAGGCAAGGGGCCTCAGTGGAAAAACCTTTATCCCCACAGAGAAAGGGACCGGCCTGAGGTTCCCTCCAAAGTTAAGACTGCATTGTTCACACCCTACTGAACATCATTTCCCACAGGCCCTCATGAGGGCATATATTTCCAATGCAAACAAAAATGATCAAAGCTTGTAAACTAGGAAGTGATACACTCCCTATAAAAGCCACAGACGCAGCTATATAGCACCAAAACCCAAATCAAAGGACTCCTCTGCTGAGCCATCTCTCCCTCTGCGTCCATTCAAGTACAGCTATGAACAAGCACGCACCATGGCTGACCAGGGAGTCTGCACTCCAGAAAAAAATGGGAAATTACCTAGAAGAGAGATGTAGTCCTTACTCTCTTGAAAGCTACACTTTGGTAGAGAAGACAAGATATTAAACTCTCAAATAAATATGCAATTAGAAAATGTAAAGATAATAAGGGGTTATGGGATTGTACCAGGGGGAACCTGATTTGGAAGATCAGGGAAGGCATCTCTGACATTTGAGCTAAATTCTGAAGGGTAAGTAGGAGGTAGGAGAAGGAGGGGGCGAGAGGGACGAGCCATTCAAGATGAAGACAGAGCATGTGCAAAAGCCCTGTGGTGGGCAGGAGTGAGTCGTGATTGAGGAAGATCAACTGATCTTCAGATAGAGGATGAAAGTGAGTGGAAGATGGCTCAAGGGGATGCACATGAGAACCCAGGTCAGGCAAACACTTGTAACCATGTTCAGGATTCTGGACTTGATCTTGGGTAGATCAGAAAGCCAGCCACATGGCATTTACCTGACATAGAAGAGGTGTCTCTCCACCCCATGGGCTAGCTGACCCTGCTTCTCTAAGCGCGCTCTTTGGCCCAGCTAGAATGACCAATACCGTCAACCATACATTTCACACATACACACACACACACACACACACACACACACACACACATAGTATCCAGGTAACCATCAGAATTCTCAGCTGCAGCACTGCCAACACTATAAAGAATGGTCCTCCTCCAGGGAGAGAAGGAGGGCCTTCCAGAGAGGGCTAGCCTCCCATCACAAGCCATGTGACCTCACCCGCCACCTTCACCCACACTATCTGCCAGCTTCTTCTTCAACCCAAAGGAGCCCGCAAACATTCCATCCAAAGAGTGAAGAATTCAAAAATTAAAATTTAAAAGATGAAATGGCCATCGACCTGGAATGTGCTGTATTCACCCCTTTCAGCTCCCCTTGCCCCCTCCCCAGTCAGGCATGCCCAGCCTCTGACCCGGCTGCAAGCTCCTTCATTCTTGCATCCTCCCTGGGTTCCGAACATTTAGCTTGCCTCCCCAACAGATGATGAACTCAGTGAGGAAGACTGTGCCCAGCCCTTGGAGCGATGGACATAGCTGCTGCTTATCAAGGACACACCTCACCTGTGCCCTATAACCAGGGCATTTACTGCCATTTACCTCTGAAGACACAGAAGCTCAAAAGGCTTTAAGTAGCAAGGTCCCATAACAAAAAGCCAAAATTTAAACCGATGCCTTCTGTCTCCAAAGCAAAAGCCCTTCACCACTGCAGCAGCACGAGCTCTGAACCGCATGCTGGACCCGGGCAGCAGGGAGACAGGGGGAGGTGGGAGATCCCTTTCAGAGGCACAGCCATGTCTGAGGCCCTCGCATCTGTAGTGCAGAGAGCATACCCAGTCAGAACCATAAAAATAACCCGTAACTACCTCCCAAAATAGAACCAGGGAACAGGAAAATCCAAATGTCTCTTTGGGGTGTGAAAACGGCAAGCTCTCTAGATTCTCTGGCAACTCGTCCCCACTGCTTCTTAAGGGCCATTTCTGTCTCTCCCACCTGCCCTCCAAACCCACAGGCTTGGGATTTCAGAATCTGAATCACTGTAATTATTGTCTTAAAATGCATCTCATTCTCTTCCCTTTCAAACATCTGGTCATCTCATTCACCCCCACACCTCCCACCTTAAAGCAATGACAACAGCCACTAGTCATTACTCTGCTTTCACCAAGTCCAAACCCTCCGCTATGACGTCCATCTCCCACCAGCTCCTCCCTCACACATCCTCCTTCCTGTGCCCTGCCTATGCCCGGCTCGCTCCTCCACCCGCTGTGCTCCTGCCTAAAACACCCTCCCCAGCCCCCACTCCCTGTCAATCTGGGAACTACTTCTTCTGTAAGATTGTTTCCAAATGTCATCTCCTTGGGAATCTTCACCACCCCTACCCAGAGAAAGGATACAGGCAAAGGGTGTTTACAGTTTATGTATCAGAACTAATCAGCCAAGTGCTGGTTTCGTTCAAAAGACCAAAAAGATCTTCAAGATTAAAGACAATGTTCTATTCTCTTCAAAGCCCATGTTGCAACCTGACATTATACAATATATTTTTCCTGTTATTAATTAATTGGTGTTCTCCTTCCACTAAAGTGTAAATTCCATGAGAGCAGGGACCGTCTTACTCATGGGTCTAGTTCCAGTGTTTATTTATTGCAGGCACTCAATAAATATTTGCCGAATGAACAGAGATGGACAGATGGCTACATGAATAGGGAAATGAATAAATGGGTGGATGATGGATAGAAAGATGATGGACGGATAGATAACTGGAGGGATGGATGGATGATGGATATGTAAGAATGGCTGGGTGGATAGATGAATGGATGGGTGAGAGTGAGTGGGTGGAGAGAAGGATGGGTAGATATAGGTAGGGTTGTGTTTCATCAGCCCAAGGTCATGGAGTCATGAAGAGATAGAGCCAGGTCTGGATGTCAAGTTTGACTTGTGAGCCTGCACACTCCAGCCCGATTTATAGGGCACCTCTGGAATCCCACAGCCTGTTCACTGGGCAACAGCGAGGTGAAAGAAGAACTAGTCTAGATTCCCACCCAAGAACATGGTTACTGCTGAGCTAACTTCCTTTCCATCTACTTAGCAAATGCCAAGACTCAGCAGGAAGGGACCAGAAGGGGACTCCTGGTCTGAGTGTGAGATGCCCTTCTCACTCACTAGGATGGTTTTCTGCTTGTAGGCTGAGAGAAAAGGAGACATCCTGGGAGGACCAACAGAACAAAGGACAACTAAAATGTACCAACACGCCAAGACCGGTTTGGCTCAGTGGACAGAACGTCAGCTTGCGGACTGAAAGGTCCCAGGTTCAATTCCGGTAGGGGGCATGTACCTTGCTTGTGGGCACATCTCCACTGTGGGGTGTGCAGGAGGCAGCTGATCGATGTCTCTCTCTCATCGATGTTTCTGACTTTCTATCTCTCTCCCTTCCTCTCTGTAAAAAATCAATAAAATATATTTTTTTAAATAAAAAATAAAATTACCAACAGCAGCAACAATAACAACAGAAAAAGACTGACACCCCTGAGCTGAAGTCACCGCCTTCGCATAGCCTGCGGAGCCTACAGGTGCTATCTTTCAGAATGAATGCTGTAACACTGAGCTCCCTTCCAATCCCAAATGCTTCCAGGAGAGACTCAGCTCTCCTTCCCTGTCCACAAGAAGGAATAACCAGGACAAAATTAAGCCCAGAATTTGAATGGAATCAGGCTCAACAGTAGGTAAAAGGGAGAGGGGGAGTTTAACAGGTAGAAATTAACATATTTATATTCTAATAATCCCTGATAGTCCCTTTCTAATAAAAAATAAAACACATTTACTAAGTCCCCATGTGTGTGTTCGATGCTAAAGACATCTTAGCACCATACAGGGACTTTCTCCTGGATGAAATCAGACAAATGGAAAGAGTGGACAAAGCATATTATAAAACTCTTAAAATTGTCCTGCAAATGAGAGAAAATCCTGCCTAAGCAATAGGAAAGAAAGTTGTAGAATATCAGACATGCACCTGGGAAGTCAGGAGGCCATGCACGCAATCCTGTGCCCTTTTGCTGAAAGACTCTGCTCTCTCCTTCCTTTTTCTTCACTCTATTAGCTTAACCTCACTCTTCCACCTCTGAAATGGTCTCATTTTTCTGCTTTACAACAACCACCTCAAATGCAAAACCCAAACAAAAAAATCAGCTCGTGATCTGAGCTCTTAGCTAAAAGATGAAGTTCTGTCTGCCAAGAGGAGAGAGAGGCATCTTAAAGTACCACATGATTCTCCTAAACACTCATCTTACTTGCCACAACACAAAGAGAGTCAGGGCTTTCTACAGATGGATAGCAATAAGCCCCCCTTTGTATCTTTATCCAGATATGGGCACCTTCAGCTCTGGCTCCTTCACAACTCAGTCTTGGTCCCAACACCTCAGAGATTGGGAGGTATGGTTTTTGTTTTTAATTCTCAAACCAAAGAAATCCCTGACTCCACCCCAACCATTACATAGGTTGGCATCCCATAGTACCCTGTACATTTCTTTCAGAGTACTTAACAAATGTGAAATGAATATCAGTGTAGAATGTCTTATTCCCCAATACATTGTAAACTCCATGACAATAAGGAGTACCATTAGAATAGTGACACATAGAACCTAATGAATGAATGCTGGAAGGAAGGAAGGAAGGAAGGAAGGAAGGAAGGAAGGAAGGAAGGAAGGAAGGAAGGAAGGAAGGGAGGGAGGGAGGAAGGAAAAGGAAAAAATAGCTATATGTAGTAAATATATAAATTTCCATCAGATTTTCAAGTAGCCATCACACCTCTGAATGCCACATGTAAATACTGGAATTTGATACTCTATAAAAAGCCCAACAGTCAATCTATGGAATATCACACAATTTCAATGGATAGATTGGATGAGTAAAGTCAAATAATCCATGATAGTACATCAAATGGCAAAAGCTTTTGAATGCATCAACTGGACATGATGAGCTTTTCAGCTGAACTCCCTTACTGACCCCAAAATTCACTGAAGTAAAAAAATAAAATTAAATTAAAAAATACAGAGAATGAATTTTAAATTATATTTAGTAATTTAACAACCTATAACTAAAAAGCATCCAAAGAAGGATAAATATTCTCAAAACTGTGACACATTGATCTATTTACATGTGTGCGCAGCACATGCACACACGTGGCAGAGGTGGGGGAGTAACAGAGGGGATACAGAAGGACAGGCAGAGAGGAAAGAAAGAGACCCCAACAGCAAGAATGTGTACAAGTTATTTTCAAACCTACAGTTTGTCTTTTGGCCAACTACCTTCTCTGTATCATTTTCTTTATTGACCCATATACATCATAAATGCTGTAGATGGCTCTGGGCAGCACCTAGAGTATCATCTGTACTCAGAAATAGTATTTTTTTAATTAACTTTCGAAGAAACATGTTATAGCAACTAGATTTTCAAAGGTCATATTTTCCATATTTACTTAGAAAGGACAGCTGTTGCCCAGTGACAAAGCTGCAGGCTTTCCCTGCGTGCTCTATAGCTCAGAATGAATTAATTGCTGCCTTCTCACAAGCCAGCCTCCTTTGTAAGACCCAACAGTAACCCACCTACAGATTTTTATTTCACTTTAAACTTTGGGCCTAAAATCCCACTCCAGGTGGGAAAAATCAGAAAGTCAAACCATCAGAGACAGTCTTTCATCCACACAGATCCCCCAGGACACACTGAGAGTGAGCCCAAAGGTGAGTGGGATTTCACCCACAGGCCTCTGGGCTCTGCTAGTGGGAGGGAGAGGTGGCCTGGTTGAAGCAAGCTCCAGTAACTTAAAACCTGACGTGGCAGTTGCACACACGCATACGCACAGACATGCACACATCCATACACACCCCCCACCACTCTCTTTATGACTGTGCTGAGAACATTCAACCTGACATGCAGAATATCATATCACAAGTCCGTAGGAAAAAATGATGCCAAAAGCAAAATGAATCTTTTGATTCATCTTTGATAGATGTTTTTCTAAAAGTGCATACTCTAATTGGTATGTGTTAACTACAGACAAAAATGAACTTATTTTCTACAGAGTTGCTGATGAAATAGCAATGGTTGGGTTCGTGCAATACATTGGGGTTTTTTAAGAATAATTTCTATTAAAATGCTTAAAAACATGTTTTCTTGTCCACACAGGAAAGGGAAGAACTGGTTTACTCATTATAATCACCAGTATCTTCGCAGTCATAAAATTAGTGCATGGGGTTTTTCTACAGAGTCCATGGCAAGTTTAGATCTTTCTCACAAGGACAGGGGTGAGAAAAGATGTTCTTTACAAGCCTGGCTGTCTGGGTCCAAACCTGAGCTGTGTGCTTCCTGTGTTACCCAGAGCCTGTGGAGAAATAGACCAGAGAAGAAAGCCCATCTACATACACAAAGAAGGCATAGTCATCTAATGAGTTCCAGAATAACTGTATCCCTCAGTTTCCTGCAGCTAATCAAGTAATAATGAGCATCTCATTCAGAGTCACGGGCCCTTCGTGTGAACATTCCTCTCACAACCCCTCAGCACTCCTCACCAGCATCCTATAGGTCAGCATCACTGGACCCCGTTACCCATGAGAAGTGAGGCCCTACAAGTGGATGGCTTCCCCACGGTCACGGAGTGAGGAGGTGGCACAGCAGAGTGCCGACCCAGTTGGATCTCACTCCAACCCCATGCTGCGAATTCTGAATCTCTGCATTTTATTGCCTTCCTATTTCTACTGAAGTGACTTCCTTAAAAAAATAAACTCTCCACTGAAATGTAAAACCTTCTTGGGGGAAGAGTCTAATTCCACCCAAAGGCTCATCTTCATTACCATTAAAACACAGAGGCAGCTTTCAGGCGCCTCTAAAGAAAGCTACAGAGAGAGCTCTGTGTTGCTTGCCTGAGGGGTCTCGCTTCTAACCCAGAATTGAAGCAGTTTCATAATAAGGATTCTGAGCCCCATTCCCCTTGCCACCAGAGACATCCTAACCCTATCTCTTTAACTAAAAACAGAGGGAACACAAAGGGAGAGGTTATGAGGCAGCCAGTCTAGAGTTCTGTCCCCTGGTAGTACAAAACAAGAAAATCTCATCTTAAGCTCCTCACACCCATCCTAGCATACCCTATTTCCATGTCAGCACAACAGGCCATGGAAGCTCAGTGGCTTCCTTACCTTTTGATCCCCTGCACACCTCCTAGCCAAGAATGGTAGAGGCTGTGCCCTCTCTCCCCTTCTACTTTGAAATGGAATGCCTCACTCACGCACACACACCTTTACTTTTAGCAGGGAACAAACATGGCTCCCTGAAATTAACACACACTCCTTTGCAGCATAGTGTGGGTATGCCATTAATATCTAACTAAAAGCAGAGGCAGAAGTATCTGTGGCAACTTCCACAGTAACAGTCCCGTTCTTTATCCTTCCCTTCCTGTGGATAAATAAGGATGAGCTGACTGCACAATCTAGCATCCTTCTTGGACCACAAGATCTCTGTCACTCCTGGGACGGTGGAGCAGAAAACTGAAAGGAACCTATGGCCCTGGGCTCTAGACTCCTATTTTCTATAGATTAGATTCACTTTAGGAGGAAATAAGTGACATCAAAAATACTCACATAAGGAGCTGCTTTATGGTGCCCAAATTAGTCCGGGGGAACTCAGCCTAGCGGAGGAGGACTTCCACCCTTCCGGGTCTCCCCATACTGAGCATCTCAATTTGAGGAGCTGCCCAAGCATTTTACATATTGCAACCACTTTGAATCACTCAGCAACATTTTAGGGTAGATCCTGCTATTGGACCCATTTTACAGCTGAAGAATTGGAGATATGGAGAAGCTACATAACATGGCGGGGATTCAAGATCATAGCAACCTGCCTGATACCCTGTGCATATGCCCACTACCCTACGATGCCTTTCAAGGAGAAGAGAAAACAGAAAGCAATGGAAAAAAAGGCACTCCTACTGGGAAGCAGCCATATTTCATTAGAAACCTTAATCTCGCCACACCAGAAGACTCCTGCCATCTTCTCCAGCGGCAGGTGTGTCTTTACCTGCACACACTGCTCTTCCTAGCCATTAATAGCGGCAGGGCAGGGCAGGGCAGGCGGCAATGTTCCAGTTCCCCGGGCCCTCAAGCAGGAGACAAAGATAGAAGCCCACTTATGGAAGTGAAGATCTAAGCATTCTGGCACCCACGTTTTAATGGTAATGAAGAAGAGCTTTTAATGGTAATGAAGACAAGCCTTGGTGTTTTGCTTGAGGGGCCAACATTCTAAAAAACAACCCAACTGCCTGCAGCAGTACCTCAGGTGTTGGGACTTGGTTTCAGTGCCCCCAGAGTATTCCATGAAATTAGGGGTCACAGTCTTGTAAGGGGGTGAGAGGTCTACAAGGGTCAAGGCTGAACCAGCTCTGCCCAGATCTCAGGTGAAGGGACACAGGAGTCTCAGATGACAGCAGTGCTATGCTGCCAGCATTCTGTGCAGCTGACAATGCTACCATCACTTACAGGGATCACTTCACTGGAGGTGGAGGTGATACAACCACACTGTCAATCAGGGCCACATCACATGTCCTGCTCTTTAACATCTAAATACTTTCTTCTCACCAAATTCAACCACACCTAGCCAAACTGGATGTTACCACTCAATTGCTTGCAGAGGCCAGAAATGGGTGAAGCATGCCTGGAGGGGATCCACACAGACAACGCAGTGATGTGCAGACAGCCCCTCTCAGTCCAAATGACTGTTCTAACCAGAGAGTGGGCCAAGTCTCAGCATACTTGGAAATTCAGAGATGTATGTGCACTCTCCCATCTCTAAAATGTTGGCATCAAATTCAAAACATGGCTGACAACCTAACGTCTTGACATGTCTAGGTGATGCAGCCCAGGGAGTGAATCTGCAACCAGCGACCACTGAGGCCACCTACACACGATTAACAGACCTGCCAAGTTGGGCCTCAAGGATGCCACACCAGATGTAAGGACCGAGGCAACCAGTCACTTAGAGCACTCCCGTATCTCATCAGAATACCGTGTAGAAGGGGCAACTGAAACCAAGATCTGAGAGGCATCCCCTGGGGGACCACCTCTTTTGGGAGGCCCAGGAGACCACGCCTGCCATCACTCTATAGGACTGCACCTCAGCAGAGTGGCAGCATGCAGAGGCCTCCGGGAGGCAGGGGAACAGACAAAACCTCACTTTGTGAGAAGAGGAAGCACAAGTGAGCAGAACTGAGGGGGAGGGTCCTCCAGAAGCAGGGGTGACCAACAGGCTAGTCAATAGAACCATTTAGACTCTGCGGCTGCTGGGAAGGGAGAAAGGGAGTGCACTCCTTGGCAGGTGAGGCGTCCCATCTCCGTACCCTTTCCTGGAAGGAGCATCACTTCCCCATATACATACACCCCTTAAGGACCCTCTGTGGTGATGAATCCCAGGCCACTGTGAGTGATTCCTCCACTCTGCCTAACTCAGTCAATTCTAGAAAGTCCTTTCACCATATCTTCCAAACAAACAAACAAAAAGGCATCCCAGAGCACACAGCCTACCTTGGCACTGGAATCCTTGCTTCCCGAAACCCCTGCAAAGGCAGAAGGAGGCAAGTCAGGCAGCTGGAGGGCTGAGCCGCCACCAGCTAGTTCCCTAAAATCACCCCCTTCGTCCCTCCCCCACTCCCCACCCCAGGTGCAAACTTCCAGCCACAGGCCGGTGCCCAAGAGTCTTCCGCCTTTGAGGGAGAGAGGGCGGGGTAGTGGGGAGCTTGGAGGTGTCTCCCACCTCTCCTCCGAAGGCAGAAGACAGGCGGCTGCGACCACCAGGTGGCGTTTTCAGGCGGGGGGGGGAGGGGGGCGGGGAGCGGGCAGGGAGGGGAGAGATGTGCCCGCAGAGATGCCCAAGTACCTCGGGGAAAGAGAAGAGATGAAGACGCAATGGGATCTAGGATGAGAGAGTCCCTGGGAGCAGTGCCCCAGGGGGGCTGGGAAGGGAGAGGGGGCCTAGAAGGGCAGGGGAGTAAGGGGCCCGCGGCACTGTGGGTGGGAGGGCTAGAGAGTGGAAAAAGGAACTCAGGCCCTCGGAGAGGCGCGAGGAGAGAGAGCACCGAGCGCAGTCCCGGGAAATGGAGAGGACACCCAGGGCACTGCCCCCGGAAAGGAGCGGTGGGATGCGGGCCACTGAAGCCCGGAAGGAGGTAACGAGATGGGGCTCACGGGCGAAAGGACATTCGCGAGGAGGGTCAGACCCCAGCTTTGCGTGGCCCGGGCGCTCCGGAGGCGCCAGGTGCTGGCCCCCTGGAGCCCGGGCAGAAGCTGGCCAGAAGGGCCGGGCCAGAGGGTGGGAGAGGGGCACCCGGGACGCGGGGCCCGCGGAGCGGCTGGTCCCTCGGGGCACGGAGGATCCCCAAGCGCGGCGCGGCGCTGCCCTCGGGCCGGGAAGGTGCCCGCGCGCCCTCACCAAATGAAGTCCGTGCAGTGGCTGCAGAAGGTAGGCTGCTTGAAGAAGCGGGCGGTGAATTTGTGGTTCTTCACCTCGTGCACGTTCTTCTGCCGGAGGGCGCCTTTGCGGGCAAAGCGCACGGTGCTCTCCTCGCCCTCGGCCGGCGGCGTCCCCGCAGCCGGGTCAGCCATCTTGCGCGCGGGGCGCGGGAGCCCGCGAGGGGCGACCGGGGCGCGGGGCGCCGGCTGCGGCCGGGAGGCGCGGGGAAGGCGGCCGCTGCTGCCGAGCCGGGACGCTTCCCTGAGCGGCTCGGGCGGCCGCGCACTCGGAGCTGCGGCTGTCACTCGCCAGCTGCTGCGCTCGGCCAGCTGCTCTCGGCACCACTGGTCCCAGCTGCAGGGGGTGGGGGCGGAGCCCAGGGCCGGCACGCCCCCTCGTTTGCATTGCGCGCAGGCCCCGCCCCTCTCGCTGCTTTACATATTGGCATCAGCGGCTGCGGGCCTCACGGGGAAGCTAGCTCAGCTGCAGCTCTGCAGGGCTGGGACTGCAACCTGCAGTCTTCAGATTCCAACCTCGCCCCTAATTCGTCCTCAGGCCTGGGTGGCGTGAAGGGGATGTGCACTGAGAGCGCTACGCGGGAGAAGAGAGAGCGGAAGGGCCAACGGGGACTGGGAATGGTGGGGTGGGGTGGTTAGGATGGGCTCCATGATTTTCCCACAGACCTCGACAGAGACTGGTACTCAGCCAGCCACCCATCGCCCATCCATCCCATTCTGCAACTGTCTTCTGGAGGGATGGGTTCCCTCTGTCACACATTCAGGAAGGCCTGTGGCTCCGCACCCTTAGACTGCAGAGGTAGGGGAGGAGACATCGATAGGTTACACATATCTAACTCCACCACAAAGAGAATCCTTGGCTTTACTTACCCAGCAAATTAAGAGAACTTCCCACCTTCTATCCATTCCCTCCACAGAGAGACTCAATTTTCTCTACTGTAAAATGGACTAATGGGGGAGATTTGTTTGTTTTTATTGAAATTGTTGGAGTGACATTTGTTAATAAAATTCTACAATACATCCTCTGTATATTGTATTGTGTGTTCACCACCCCAAGTCAAGTCTCCTTCCATCACCATTTATCCCTTCTTTACCCTCTTCTATCTCCCCACACCCTCCTTTTCCTCTGTCAGTCACCATACTGTTATCTGTGTCCATGAGTCTTTTTTTTTTCTTAATCCCTTCACCTTTCTCACCCAGTCCCCAGCCTCCTCCCCTCTGGCAGCTGCCAGTCTGTTCTCTGTATCCATGAGTCTCTGTCCACTTTATTGGTAGTTTATTTTGTCTATTAAATTCCACATATGAGTGAGATCATATGGTACTTGTCTTTCCCTAACTGGCTTATTTCATTTAGCATAATGCTCTCTAGGTCCATCCATGCTGTCACAAAAGGTAAGAGTTCTTTCTTTTTTCTTGCCAAGTTGTATTCCATTGTGTAAATGCACCACAGCTATTTTATCCACTCATCTGCTGATGGGCACTTGGTTTGCTTCCAAATCTTGGCTATTGTAAATAACACTGCAATGAACATAGGGGTGCATATTCTTTTGAATTGGTGTTTTACGTTTATTTGGATATATTCCCAGAAGAATTGCTGGATCATAAAGCAGCTCTATTTTTAATATTCTTGAGGTAACTTCATACTGCTTTCCACAGTGGCTGCACCAGTCTACATCCCCACCAACAGTACATGAGTTTCCTATACTTCACATCCTGGACAACACTTGTTTGTTGATTTATTGATGATAGCCATTCTTACAGGTGATATCTCACTGTGGTTTTAATTTGCATTTTTCTGATGATCGGTGACATCCAGCATCTTTTCATGTCTATTGACCATATGTATACCCTCTTTGGAGACACATCTATTCAGGTTCCCTGCTGGTATTTTAATTGAATTGTTTGGTGCTTTTTGGGGTTTTGTGTGTGTGTGTGTGTGTGTGTGTGTGTGTGTGTTTGGTGGGTTTTTTGGCATTGAGTTGTATAAGTGCCTTATACATTTTGGATATTAAGCCCTATGTATTGGCAAATATGTTCTCCCATTCAGTGGGTTGTCTTTTCATTCTGTGGTTTTCTTTGCTGTGCAAAGAATTTTTAATTTGGTATAGTTCCATTTGTTTATTTGTTTATTTTTTAAATAAATTTCTTTATTGATTAAGGTGTTACATATTTGTCCTTATTACCCCATAACCCCCCTCATCCTCCCCACTCATGTTCTCACACCCCTGTTGTCTGTGTCCATTGGTTAGGCCCATATGCATGCATACAAGTCCTTTGGTTGGTCTCTCCCCTTTCCCCCAACCCTCTCCTACCTTTCCTCCAAGGTTTGATGGTCTGATCAATGTTTCTGTCTCTGGAACTGTTTTTGTTCATCAGTTTATGTTGTTCATTATATTCCACAAATGAGTGAGATCATGTGATACTTATCTTTCTCTAACTGGCTTATTTCACTTATCATAATGCTCTCCAGTTCTATCCATGTTGTTCAAATGGTAGGAATTCCTTCTTTTTTTAGTGTAGCATAGTATTCCATTGTGTAGATATACCACAGTTTTTTTAATCCACTCATCTGCTGACGGGCACCTAGGCTGTTTCCAAATCTTTAGCTATGGTAAATTGTGCTGCTATGAACATAGGGGTGCATATATCCTTCCTGTTTGGTGTTTCTAGTTTCTTGGAGTATATTCCTAGAAGTGGGATCACTGTCAAATGGGAGTTCCATTTTTAGTTTTTATTCTTCTCCATAGTGGCTGCACCAGTCTGCATTCCCACCAGCAGTGCATGAGGGTTCCTTTTTCTCTGCATCCTCACCAACAGGAGTGGTGAAAGAGGGCATTCCTGTCTTATTCCTGTTCTTATCGGAAATGATTTTAGTTTTTGTCCATTGAGTATGATGCTGGCTGTGGATTTATCACATATGGCTTTTATGATGTTGAGGTATGATATTTCTATTCCCACTTCACTGAAAGTTTTTATCAGGAAAGGGTGTTAGATTTTCTCAAATGCTTTTCTGCATCAGTTGACATGACTATGTGATTTTTATCTCTCAATTTGTTTATGTGATGTATCATGTTTATTGATTTGTGGATATTGTACCATCCTTGCATCCCTGGTATAAATCCTGCTTGGTCATAGTGTATGATCTTTCTGATGTACTGCTGGATCCAATTTGCTAGAATTTTTTTTAAACATTTTTTTATATTTTATTGATTTTTTACAGAGAGAAAGGGAGAGAGATAGACAGTCAGAAACATCGATGAGAGAGAGACATCGATCAGCCACCTCCTGCATGCCCCACAGTGGAGATGTGCCCACAAGCAAGGTACATGCCCCCAACCAGAATCGAACCTGGAACCTTTCAGAACTATCCACTGACGCTCTATCCACTGAGCCATACCGGTCTCGGCCCAATTTGCTAGAATTTTGATGACTGCTTCAAGTTCTTAGTTATTGGCCTATCGAGATTTTTAGAATCTTCCTGATTGAATTTTGGAAGGTTGTATTTTTCTAGGAATATGTCCATTTGCTCCAGGTTATCTAATTTATTGGAATAGAGTTGTTCATAATATTTTTTAACAATCCTTTGTATTTCTGTAAGGTTTCTTGTTATTTCTCCTCTATCATTTCTGATTTTGTTTATTTGGATCCTCTCTCTTTGCTTCTTGGTGAGCCTGGCTAGAGGTTCATCAATCTTGTTTATCCTTTCAAAGAACCAGCTCTTGGTTTTATTGATCTTTTGTATTTTGTTGTTGTTGTTGTTGTTGTTTGTTGTTGTTTTTCTCTATGTCATTTATTTCTGCTCTAATCGTTTTTTTTAATTAAAACTTTATTATTCAGATTATTACATTTGTTTTTCTTTTTTCCCCTCCATAGCACCCCTCCACCCAGCTCCCACCCTTCCCTCCCTCCCGTTGACCTCATCCATAGGTGTATGATTTTTGTCCAGTCTCTCCCTGTATACCCCTCACCCCTTTCCCCCTGAGAATCATCAGTCACGGGTGGGTCTGGAGCAGCAAGTCCTCCGCGGGCTCCACCATGAGTGACTCTTCAGTCTGCAGGCTGACGCTCTACCCACTGAGCACACCTCCTCCTGCTGCCACAGCGGCAGCACACACACGTGAGGGGATAGCGGGGGGCCACGGGGTCGCAGGGGTTAAGGGAACCAGCACCGGCGCTCGCTCCTGCAGGTCCGGCCCGGCCCGAGCCGCACCGGAAGCCCTGAGGGCAGGTGCCCTGGCGGCTCAAGAGCCGAGGACGCACCGCTCAGCCTCAGCCTCAGCGCGAGGGTCTCAGCCTCAGCATCAGCACGAGGGTCCCAGCCTCAGCCCCAGCCTCAGCACGAGGGTCTCAGCCTCAGCCTCAGCACGAGGGTCTCAGCCTCAGC
>JAAGEH010000024.1:4602801-4633874 GCA_011751065.1 Lasiurus cinereus
GCCTCAGCACGAGGGTCTCAGCCTCAGCCTCAGCACGAGGGTCTCAGCGCCTCAGCCTCAGCATGAGGGTCTCAGCGCCTCAGCCTCAGCACGAGAGTCTCAGCCTCAGCCCCAGCCTCAGCACGAGGGTCTTGGCGCCTCAGCCTCAGCACAAGGGTCTCAGCCTCAGCCTCAGCCTCAGCACGAGGGTCCCAGCCTCAGCCCCAGCCTCAGCACGAGGGTCTCAGCCTCAGCCTCAGCCTCAGCACGAGGGTCCCAGCCTCAGCCTCAGCACGAGGGTCTCAGCCTCCGCCTCAGTGCGAGGGTCTCAGCGCTTCAGCCTCATCTGCTCTAATCTTTATTATCTCCTTCCTTCTGCTCACTCTGGGCTTTCCTTGTTGCTCTCTTTCTAATTCTTTGAGTTGTAGCATTAGATGATTTATTACCATTTTTTCTTGTTTTTTTGAGGTAGGCCTGTACAGCTATAAACTTCCATCTCAGGACTCCTTTCATTGTGTCCCAAAGGTTTTGGATTGTTGTGTTTTTATTGTCATTAATTTCTAGAATGTTTTTAATTTCTTCTTTGATCTCATTGGTAACCCAATCAATATTTAATGACATGCTATTCAGTTTCCAAGTGTTTGAGTGTTTTGGATTGTTTTAATTGTAGTTTATTATTAATATTATGCCATTGTGGTCTGAAAAGCTGCTTGGTATGATTTCAATCTTCTTCAATTTAGGGAGATTTTGCTTGTCCCATGTGCACTTGAGAAGAACATATATTCCGCAGCTTTGGAGTGAAATGTTCTGAAGATGTCAATTAAGTTCATCTGATCTAGTGAGTCATTTAGAATTGGTTGTTTCTTTGCTGATTTTTTGTCTAGAGGATTTATCCAGTGATGTCAGTGGTGTATTAAAGTTCCCTACTACGATTGCATTGTTGTCTATCTCTCTTTTGATATCTTAGCATTTTTCTTCTTTCTCTTCTTAAAGAGTGCCTTTCAGCATTTCATAAAATACTGGTTTGGTGTTGATGAACTCCTTTAGCTTTTTCTTATCTGTGAAGCTCTTTATCTGTCCTTCAATTCTGAATGATAGCTTTGCTGGATAGAGTATTTGTGGTTGTAGGTTCTTGCTATTCATCATGTTGAATATTTCTTGCCTTTCCCATCTGGCCTGCATCATTTCTGTTGAGAAATCAGCTGACAGTCGTGTGGGTGCTCCCTTGTAGGTAATGAACTGTTTTTCTCTTGCTGCTTTTAATATTCTCTCTTTGTCTTTTGCTCTTGGTATTTTAATTATGATGTGTCTTGGTGTGGTCCTCTTTGGATTCCTTTTATTTGGGGTTCTGTGTGCTTCCTGGACTTGTAAGTCTATTTCTTTTATTAGATGTGGGAAGTTTTCAGTCATTATTTCTTCAAATAGGTTTTCAGTATCTTGCTCTCTCTCTTCTTCTGGCACCTCCACAATTCTGATGTTGGTATGCTTGAAGCTGTCTCAGAGGCTCCTTACATTATCTTCACATTTTTGGATTCTTTTTTCTTCTCGTTTATCCAGTTGAGCGTTTTCTGATTCTTTATATTTCAAATTTTTGACTTGATTCTTGCCTTCCTCTAGTCTGCTGTTAGGTCTCTGAATAATAGTTTTTGTTTCAGTCAGTGTATGTTTAATTTCTAGTTGGTCCTTTTCCATCTCTAGTTGGTTCTTTTTTATCTGCTCTTGAGTCTTACTAACTTTATCCATCTTTTCTAGGATATTCTTTTTTTTTAATATATTTTATTGATTTTTTACAGTTAGGAGAGGAGAAGGATAGACAGCTAGAAACATTGATAAGAGAGAGACACTGATCAGCTGCCTCCTGCACGCCCCCCACAGGAATGCCCCCACAACCAAGATACATGCCCCTGACCGGAATCGAACCCAGGACCCTTCAGTCTGCAGGCCAACACTCTATCCACTGAGCCAAACCAGTTTCGGCCTTTTCTAGGATATTCTTGAAAAGCCTTATAACCGTGGTTTTAAACTCTATATCCAGTCATTTTTTTTCCTCCATTTCTTTTGTTTCTGATCTCTTCCTTTGTCTCGGCATTTTCACTGTACCAGGAGAACTTCTGTGTTGGAGTCAGCCTTTATGATACAAGACTTGCAAAACTGTAAAAGCTTCTCTGTTGAGCTTGGGATGGGTGGAGTCTCAGGGCTTAACGGACCGCCTTGCCTTCCAGTCAGCCCACCCTTGGGTCTCACGTGACTGGGTAATTGCTGGAGCAGTCCCTGTGTACGCGTGCACTACTCGCACAGTGCCTCTAGACCTCTGCCTTTCTGGGTCCCCTGCGCTCCAGAACCATATGAGTCTGGATCCCCAGGGTTTCACCCAAAACTGGGGTTCAGTGGAGCTAGAAGTGGCGCTGTTGGGAGGCTCTGTCCCACGCCCACTTACGAAAGCCAGCGGCATAACCTGCAGTTGGTCCTCTGTGCGCAGTGCTGTGCGCGCCACCACCAGATCTCCGCCCTTTCGCGTCTCCCCCAAATCTCCATGCACTTCTCCCTCTTCACAGTCCAAACACCCCCCGTATGAGTCCCGGCCAGACATGGGGTTTAGTGCTGTAGGATAAGGGGTTCAATGCAGCTGGGAGTCTCCATCCCCCTCCCACCAGAGAAAGCCAGCCAGGCACTCCTGGCACCCACTCTCTCCACGCACGCGTCTCTGCACCTCAGATTTTTGCAGCTCCTCTGGGTCTCCATGAGCCCCTCTCTTTCCTTCTTGTTGTAGAATTTCCACTCAGCCAGCTTTCCTGTGGTTCTGGATGATATCCATTCTGTCCTTTAGTTGTAGTTTTGAAATTGTTGAGTGAGGCAGCAGTGTAGGTATTTACCTATGCTGTCATTTTGGATTCCCCCAACTCTGAATTCTTTTCCTGTCATGTTGCATGCTTCCGTTTCACTTATTTCCTTACTTGGCGATTCCTCCTTTTCTTTCCTCTGGGGATTGCTTCATTGTCTCCCCGTTCTGACTATCACCAGAAGGTTCAGATGTCAAGTTGCGGGGGTCTGGACTGTGTGCAGTGGGAGTTTTGCACGCCACAAGTGTCACTGAAGAGCTCTGATACCAAGACGTGCGGTTGCTCTGGGTTGGTGGGAACCATGCTCAACCTGGGTCAGAGTCACCCATGCTTAGTGTGGCCTCATTTGTACACCTAGAATCAGAGACACTGCCTGTGCCACATTGAAACAGAGAACCCACTGGTGTGTGCCAAAAATCAAAGTCCCCTATTGCATGTCAGGAGTCAGAGGATCCCTGTGTCCATGCCAGGAATCGAGTATCAGAGTCTCTGTTTCTTGGTGCTACCTCACACTGAGAATCAGGTCCCTGTGTGCACATGTGCCAAGAATTGGAGTCACTGGCTCTTAGTGTGAATGTACTGAGAATCAGGGATCTCAGGCGCATGTAATGAGGAACAGAGCCTCATCACTGGTGGTCCATGCTGCCTCTTGTGTGGAGATTCAGGGTCCCCGATCTGCCTGGGAGACCGGGTTGCTCAGTCGCACTGTGTTGGCAGGAGGTCCACTTCTGCCCTGCCGTAAACAGCCTTCTGTGTGCACTCACCCTGAATCAAAGTCAAGTGGCACTGGCCTTTATTGTGGGTGTGGGGTCTGGTCACGTGGCTGTGCACTGTGGAAAACAAACTCCCTGTGTTCATGTACCCAGGGTCAAATTCAGCACTGCCTTCCTGTGTGGGTGCAGGGTCTGGTTGTGGGAAACAAACTCCCCTACACCATCTATCCAGGTTCAAATTCACCACAGCTCTCTGCTAAGGTGCAGAGTCTGGTCATGGGAAACAAACTCCCTGGGTTTGTACTCCCAGACTCAAATTCAGTGCTATCTCCCTGCGTGGATGTAGGATCTGGTTGCAGAAAACAATCTCCCCGAGGTCGTGCACCTGTGCTCAAATTTAAGACTGCCTCCCTGCCTGGGCATGGAGACAAAACATGGGAAACAAATTCCCTGAGTTTGTAAGTCCGGGCTCAAGTTTAATGCTGTTTCCCTGGCCTGCATGGGTGCGGGATCTGATCACAGAAGACCACCTCCATAGGGATACGTGGACGGCTCAAATTCTGTTCAGTCTCCCTGCCTTGGGCACAGAGACTAGTCATAGGAAACAAACTTCCCATGTCTGACACCAAGGCTCAAAGTCAGGCAGAGTCGCCACTGCTTTATGTGTGCAGAAAGCCTTATTGTGCAACTGGAATCTGGTAGTTTCTATGTCACTGATGTAGGGGGTAGCAGGGAAGGAGGAATGGCTTTGTGACTCACAGAAATCTGCAGCTGGGTGCCTGGAGTCCTGGTATCCCTGGGTCTGCAGCTGTGGTGGCAGGTCTTCTATCAGAGAGGCTGTAGGGTCCTGGTTTGCTTCAGAGACCAGACTGGATGGTGACGAGGTTAGGATCCTAGTCTCAAGCAGTTATGTTCTTCAAGATGGCATGGTCTCTGTGCCGCCAGTGTCCTCCCTGGAGTGTTTGCGATGGCCGCAGGGCTTTGCCATCTAAGAGTGCCTGGATTGGCAGCCCCCTGGAAGAACTGTAGAGTCTAACTGTCCTTATTTCACTCTCTCTCACACTCTCCCTCCCTACCTTCCTGCTGGTTGCCATCTTGCCTCTCTGTTTATTTTTTCTTTTGTTTGCCTTGCTCAAAGAAATATATCAGAAAAAAATATTACTATGAGAAATGTTCAAAATTTTACTGCCTGTGTTTTCTTCTAGAATAGTTATGATTTTGAGTCTACCATTTAAGTCTTAGATCCATTTTTAGTTTACTTTTCTGTATGGTACAAGAAGATGGTCGTTTCATTCTTTTGCGTGTATCTGTCCAATTTTCCCAACACCATTTATTGAATAAGCTATCTTTATCTCATTGTATGTTTTTATCTCCTTTGTCAAGTATTAATTCACTATAAAGTGTGGGTTTATTTCTGGGCTCCCTATTCTGTTCCATTGATCTACATGTATGTTTTTATGCCAATAGCATGCTGTTTTGATTACTATGGCCTTATAGTATAGTGTGAGTTCCAGTAGTGTGATTACTCCAACTTTGTTCTTCTTTCTAAAGATTGCTGTTGCTATTTGGAGTCCTTTGTGGTTCCAAATAAATGTTTGGAATATTTGTTCTAGTTTTGATACACTTTTGAAATCTTAATAGGAATTGCATTGAAGCTATTGGGTACTTTGGATATTTTAATGTTGTTAATTCTTCCTATCCATGAACATGGTATATGCTTCCACTTATTCGTATCTTCTTCAGTTTCTTTCTTCAGTGTCTTATAATTTTCCAAGTACAGGTCTTTTACATCCTTGATTAAATTTATTTCTAGATATTGTTTTGTTTTTATTGTTTGTTAATTCTCACCTGAGGATATTTTTTCTTTTTTTTTCTTTTTAATATATAAGGTAGAGGGATAGAGAGTTAGAAACATTGATGAGAGCGAATCATCAATCAGCTGCTCCTGCACACACACACCCTCCACTGGGGATGTGCCCACAAGCCAGATGCATGCCTTTGACCGGAATCGAACCTGGGACCTTTCAGTCTGCAGGCTGATGCTCTATTCACTAAGCTAAACTGGTTAGGGCTGAGGATATTTTTTCCATTGATTTTTAGAAAGAGTGAGGAAGAGAGAGGGAATAAGAGAGAGATATATACATTGATGTGAGAGAGACACATCAACTGGTTGCCTCTCACACACACTCTAACTGGCTGGGAATCAAACCTGCAACCCAGGTATATGCCCTTGGTCCCAAGACCCTTTGGTGTGTGGGCTAATGCTCTAACAGGGCTCTAGGTATTTCTTTTTTATGCAAATGTAAATTGGATTGTTTTTTTAGCTTCTAATTCTGATAGTTCATTATTGGTGTGTAAAGTGCAACTTGTTTCTGGGTGTTGATTTTGTATTCTGCTACTTTACTGAATCCATTTATCAGTTTTCCTAGGCTTTTTATAAAATCTTTAAGGTTTTCTTTATGCAGTATCACATCATCTGCAAATAAGGACTATTTTACTTCTGTTCCAATTTAAATGTCTTTTATTTCTTCTTCTTGTCTGATTGCTATGGTTAGGACTTTTTTTTTTTTTTAAATGGCTGTGGTTGATGTTGCTTGAGGAAGCAACTTTTTTAAAAATATATTTTTATTTATTTCAGAGAGAAAAAGAGAGATAGAAACATCAATGATGAGAGAGAATCATTGATTGTTTGCCTCCTACATGTTGGACCGAGCCTGCAACCCAGGTATGTGCCTTGACTGGAATCAAACCTGGGACACAGGCTGACGCTCTATCCACTGAGCCAAACCAGACAGAGCTGGCTAGAACTTTCAGTACTATGTTGAATAAGTATAATGAAAGTCCCAGTCAGTGTTGCTCAGTGGTTGAGCATCAACCAATGAACCAGGAAGTAAGGGTTTGATTCCCCATCAGTGTACATGCTCAGGTTGTAGACTCAATCCCCAGTAAGGGTTGTGCAAGAGGCAGCTGATCAATGATTCTCTCTCATCTCCTTTCCTCTCTCTGAAATCTATAAAAATATATTTTTTAAAAGAGTGGTGAGCCCTAACTGGTTTGGCTCAGTGAATAGAGCATTGACCTGCAGACTGACAGGTCCCAGATTCAATTCTGCTCAAGTGCATGTACCTTGGTTGTGGGCACATCCCCAATAGGGGATGTGCAGGAGGCAGGTGATTGATGTTTCTCTCTCATCAATGTTCCTATTTATCCTTCTTCCTACCACTTTGTAAAAAATCAATAAAATATTTTTTAAAAAAGAATGGTGAAAGTACTCTTCTTAAGGGAAATGCTGATAGCTTTTGCCCATTGAGTATAATGTTAGTTGTGAGATTGTCATATATTATGTCATTTATTATGTTGAGGTGTGTTTCCTCTATTCTCACTTTGCTGAGAGTTTTTATCCAAATGCTTTTTTTAATCTATTGATATGATAATGTGGTTTTTATCCTTCATTTTGTTTATGTGGTGTATCAAGTTTATTGACTTGTGGATATTGTACCAACCTTGCATTCCTGAAATAAATCTCATTTTATCATAATGTATGACCTTTTTAATGTATTGCTGGATCCAGTTTGCTGATATTTTGTTGAGGATTTTAGCATCTGTATGCATCAGGAATATTGACCTGTAATTCTCTTTCTTTGTAATTTCTTTATCTGGTTTTGGAATTAGGATAATGCTGGCCTCGTAAAATGAGCTTGGGAGTCTTTCTTCACCTTAAATTTTTTTAGTTTGAATGTTTGGTAAAATTTACCTGTGAAGCCATTGCGAAGGGAGATTTAATAAGGTTATTATTTCCTCAACTTCATTTACTCCTAACCCATCTTCACAAATGCTGGTCATATTTGTGCTCTATCTGGAAAAAATATATACAGTATTGTCTGGTTTCTGAGTTTGAATAGCAGGATGTATACACAGTATTAAATCTCTCCATATCTTGTCACCTGCCTAAAAAAGGTGGATTTGGGCCTTCTTATATTTGTTAAGAAAGGAGATGAACAAGTAAAGTTAAAGGAATGCTAAAGACACACCAGCATCCAACTGGGAATCTCTCCTGGATAGGAGGGTGGAAGGCAACCAAACAATAATAAGTGTCTAGATGAGTGATGCAGTATGCTTTAGTGCCCTGTCCCTGTACTGCATCTAAAGATCTCACACTGCCTGGCCATTGTGGCTCAATGGTTAAGCTTTGACTTATGAACCAGGAGTTCATGGTTCTATTCCTGATTGGGGCAAGTGCCTGAGTTCTGAACTTGATCCCCAATGTGGGGCATGCAGGAAGCAGCCAGTCAATGATTCTCTCTCATCATTGATGTTTCTATCTCTTTCCCTCTCCCTTTCTCTCTGAAATCAATAAAAATACATTAATTAACTATTAATTAACTAACTAATTAATTAATTAAAATAAAGATTCCCCCACTGTGTCCCACAGTCTGGGAAGGTAACACCACATGAGACTATGAATTAGATCTGGGCTCTGAGAGTAGGTGCTGCTCACCATTATGTCACCCAGCACCAAATTCAGTGCCTGACATCTCCTAAAAGCTCAATATATATTGATTGAATGAGTGAGTTATTGTATAAACAAATGGTCGATGAAAAATTGAAGGAGAGCACCCCTTACCCCCATATATCGAGTAGGTATTTAATAATGATAAACATCAGGGGCTAGATCGGTGTCAGGTACTTGCACTGTCTTATTTATTCCTCCCGAAATCTTCATAGTCTGGTAACTCGTTATGGACAAGGACAGTGAGGCTCAGAGTGATCAAAATACACACTTTAAGTCACACTGTTGTTGATGTTTAGAATGATTTAACTACAAATCACACTGGTGACTAATGATGAAAGAAAGCAGGGTGAAATTGAACTAGTGATTGAACTTCTGCCTAAGGAAACTCAGGTCCCACTGTGACAATTTTGCCTGGAAGCTGCTGAGTCATTACTAGGTGGCATGTGGAGGGCAAAGCCTGTCATTGGAGAATGTCCCTTCCCACATAATTCAACGGTAGCAAGGGAAAAAATAGCTTCACTTTCCAACATTCGTTTGGAAAACTGGATGTGCCTGTCTATTATTAATCCTTTAACAGGCTCCATCCCCTCCCAGGGAGGTTTGGGGAAACAGCCCACGAGACCCTGCTGCTGAAGTCGCTTTCCTTTGAACTATGAGCTGGAAGCTTGCAGCCCACATCCTGCTTTTTGAATGAAGTGCTTAGATGACTTTGGTCTGTAACAACAAACAGTACCTCATGGGCCTTAACCTGAGTGGATCTCGATGAACCACTCCATTCCTAGAGGGACTGTACCATCTGAGGATGAGGGAACACAGTAGGGCTGGTGATGCTTGAACCCATGTTTTTAGCCAGCCCAATGATTTTTTTTTTACATTGTATAGAATTTTACCTACATACCCAGATTCTGACCTCTCTAGGGAGAAAAAAATATATGACTACATGCAGTCTGCATTCCTCCACTCATTCATTCATTTCATTTGTTCATTCATTCAGCAATGAAGTTATTGAGCATTTATTATATGCTTGTCCACACATCTATATATATAAAAGCCTAAGTAACTGTTAGGACCAATCAACTGAACAATCTGTTGACTGCTCACTATGATGATGCACTGACCACCAGGGGACAGACGCTCAATGCAGGAGCTGCCCCTTGGTAGTCAATGTGCCGGCCTACCTCCCACAGTCCCTCACCCAGCCAGCTGGTCCCTATTGGCCCTGATTGGCCCCGATTGCCAGCCAGGCCAAGGGACTCCATCCATGCACAAATTTGTGCATCGGGCCTCTAGTTGTTAAATAAAACAGAAAGAGTCCCAGACTTCATGGAGCATACAATCTAATGGATGGAGAATGGATAATAAACTAATAAATTAAAAATGTCTACTAGGTGGTGCATAGATTCATGCTGCAAAGAAAAATAAAGTGTGGTAAAGAAATGAAGACTGACAGTGTCACCCAGCAGGTGTGGCTCAGTGAAGTGAGCATTACACCAACAAGTCACTGGTTTAATTTCCAGTCAGGGCACATGCCTGAGTTGCAAGCTCAGTGCCCAGTAGAGGGCATAGAGGAGGCAGCCGATCAATGTTTCTCTCTCATCAATGTTTCTGTCTTTCTCCTACTCCCTTTATCTTTTTTTAAAAATCAACAAAAACATATTTTTTAAAAAAGAGATTGACTGTGGTCAGGGAAATTCTTTATAAGGAGACATCTGAGAAGACACCTAAATAAAGAGAGGACGTAATCCAGGGGGCTATCTGAGGGTATAGTGTTTCGGATGAAAGAGAAGACAAGTGAGGAGGACCTGAGAAGGAGTGTGCTTGGTGTGTTGAGGAGGTGGCAAGGAGGCCCTGTGGCTGGAGTGGAAAAGAGGAGAGACCAGGTACCAAGTAAGGTCAGGAAGTATCAGGGCCTTGTAGATGGGGTTAAGAGTTTTGATTTCACTCCACTGAATGGGCAGTCATTGGAGGGTTGACAGCAGAGGATATGACTTACGTTTTCTTTAAAGATTAACCTAAATACTATGCAGAAATAGATTGAAGGGAAGAAAGATAGGAGCAGGGAGAGCAACTGAGGTCATCTGAGTAGATGAAGCAAGATGACAACATGGCATGGTGCCACATGCAGCTAAAGGGTAGTGGCTCTGAGAGGCTGGGCACAGGCCCTCTAAGTCACCAGATGCCCTCATGGTCCACTCAGCTTGCAAAGGAATGAGGCAATGAGGAATCAGGGTTTCTGACTAGAAATGGAGTCCAAGGTCTCAAGTTCAGACTTGCTGTCTATATTAGTTTCTTGTGACTCATAAAAAATTTCACAAAACCAGGTGACTAAAAAGAACAGAAATTTCTTATCTCATAATTCTGAAGGCTGAAATCAAGATGTCCTTCGGGGGCTTTAGAGGAGAACCCTTCCTTGCAGCTTCCAAGTTCTGACGGCTGTCAGCATTCCTGGGCTTCCTTGGCCTGTCGCCACATCACTCCCATTGCTGCCTCCATCTTCACAACTTCTTTCTCTGTGTCTTTCTTCTCCTCTTCTGTCCATCTAATCTCCTCTGTGCTTCCCTTAGAAGGTCACTGGCCATTAGATTTGGGGCTCATCCGGTTAACCTAGAATGATTTCTACATCTCACAATCCGTAACATAATTGCCGCTGCAAAGACCCTTTTTTCCAAATAATGTAACATTCACAGGTTTTAGGAATTAGGGCATGAACAAAGTCAACATACTACATGCATAACCCTGGATCAGTCCCTGGCTCCGTCTGTGTCTCATCATAAGAGAGGGCAAAGATGCAGCTCCTGGCCTCCCAGGTCTTTCATGCCAAGGCTGCACTCTCCAATATAATAACCATGAGCCACATGTGGCCATCGAGCACTTAGAATGTAGCTAGTCTGAACCGAGATGCGATTATAAGTATAAGATTCACCCCAAAATATCAAGTACTAATATGAAAAACATCTCATCAATAATTTGTTTATTTTCATTGCATGTTGAAATTATAATGTTTTGCTTATATTGGGTTAAATCAATTTTTTCTCTAAAATTAATTCCATTTGTGTGGTTTTTTAAATATGGTTATTATAAAATGTAAAATTATAGCCCAGCTGTCATGGCTCAGTGGTTGAGCATTGAACCTATGAACCAGGAAGTCACGTTCGATTCCCAGTCAGGACAAATGCCTGGGTTGTGGGCTCCATTCCCTGTAGGAGGTATGCAAGAGGCAGCCAATCAAGGATTCTCTCTCATCATTGATGTTTCTATCTCTCTCTTCCTCTTCCTTTCCCTCTGAAATCAATAAAAATATATTTTTTAAAATATAAAGTTATATATATCACATTACATTTCTTTAGACAGCTCTGTTCTAAAAAATTGATTTAAAATAATTTAATTAATTCATCTTTAAAAACTAAATAAAAGCTCATCTCTGTTCTGAGAAGCATCGGCACTGGTATCTTGACTGGAAACTGAAGAGTACACTTTCAAGATGCTCACTTACATGGCTGATAAATTGATACTGGCTGTCAGTTGAAAGCTCACCCAGAGCGTTTACCCACAGCCTTTGTTTCTCTTTACATGGGCATATCTACTGGCATCTTGAGCTTTCTTAAAGCATGGTGGTTAAATTCTAAAAGTGCATGTCCCAAGATATAGGAAGTGGAAGATGACAGTTCCTTAAAGCCGTTCTGGAAACTGACCCAGTGTCATTTCCAACATATGCTATTGGTCAAGCAGTCTCAGAGCCTATATTCAAGGGAGACTCCATGCCTCAATGAAAAGAGCACCAAAGAATTTGAAGCCACATATGAGTTTATTAAATATTTATTAAAAATTTTAAATGCCACAATTCCCATCTCACATATGAGAAAAGAAAAAGTTAAGAAAGTTAAGCAATTCTCTGAGTCACTCTAGAACTGGTACTACTAATAATTATATGCATAGTCCATGGACACAGACAACATTGTGGGGTGGTGCAGGGATGAGTGGAGGGGAGCAACAGAGGAGAAGAAATGGGAGATATCTGCAATACTGTCAACAATTTTTTTAAAAAGGAAAAAAATAAACAATATTAAGAAAAAGAAAGTATGGCCCATCCAAAGGAAAAAAAATAACCAACAGAAACTGTCGCAGTGAAAAATCACATAGAGAACCTACTAGACAAAGACTTCAAAACAACTGTTTTAGAGATGTCCAAAGAACTAAAGGAAGATGTGGAAAAAGTAAAGAAAATGTAGATGAACAAAATTCAAATGTCAAGAAAGAGAGAGAAAAACAAAAAAACCCAAAGCTCTAGCTGGTTTGGCTCAATGCATAGAGTGTTGGCCCTTGGACTGAAGGGTCTAGGTTTAATTCCCGTCAAGGGTATGTATCTTGGTTTCAAACTTGATCCCTGGCCCTGGTCAGAGCACATGCAGGAGACAACCAATCGATGTGTCTCTCTCACATCGGTGTTTCTCTGTGTGTGTTTCCCTTCCACTCTCTCTAAAAATCAATGGAAAAGTATCCTCGGGTGAGGATTAACAAAAAATTATTATTATTATTATAAACCAAAAACACATTCTAGGGCCAAAAAAATAAAATAATTGAAATGAAAAATTCCATAGAGGGGCATTCAAAGGCATATTTGAGCACAAAGATGATAGTATCAATGGACCTAAAGATAGTGCAATTGAAATTACAGAGGAACAGAAAGAAAAAAGATTGAAGAAAAGTGAACAGAGCCTAAGGGACCTGTGGGAAACCATCAAGTAAATCAGCACTGTGGGAGTCCCAGAAGGGAAAGAGAAACAAAAAGAGCAGAAAGATTATTTGACGAATTAATGCTGAAAACTACCCAAATTTGAGGATATACATGAATAGAAACACCCAAGAAATTCAAATAACTCTAAGTAGGATAAACTCAAAGAGACTCACACTAAGACAGATTATAATCAAACTTTCAAAAGACTGAGAAAAGAGAGAATTTTTAAAGCAGCAAGAGAGAAATGACTTCTCATAAACAAGGGACCCCCAATCCTATATTATAAAGAGGTAATAATGCCAATTGACCATCATGCAGTCACAAGATGGCAGTGCGCATAGCAGGGGATGGGGCTGGCTACTTCGCACACCTGCCACTAGAGTTTCATCAGTTCTGCCAGGGGCCTCGGGTCCTCCTGCACCCCCCACTGATTGAGGCTCAGACAAGCAGAGCCAGCCCGAGGAGCAAGCAAGCCTTGGATGGCAGCTGCCCAGCTGCCCAGGGCTGGCCTGAGACTCAGGTAACCAGGGCCAGCTGAGGCTTGCACTGCCGGCAATGGGAGCAGCAGAGGTGTGATGGGGGCATCGCCTTCCCCTGATCACCAGATCCTCTCCCACCCCTGAAGTCTCCCAGACTGTGAGAGGGGGCAGGCTGGGCTGAGAGACCCCCACCTCCAGTGCATGAATTTTCATGCATTGAGCCTCTAGTAAGATCATAAATGGGTTTCTCATCAGAAAGTGGACAGATATATATTCAAAAGAAAACAAAAAAATGTCAACCAAACCTCCTATAACTAGCAAAACTGTCCTTCAAATTGTGAGGGAGAAATTAAGACATTTCTAGATAAAAGTTTACGGACGTTTTTACCACTAGAATTTCCCTGCAAGAATGCTAAAGGGAGTCCTGCAGATTAAAATGAAAGGATACTGGACAGTAACTCAATGCCAGTGTAATCATAAAAATGGTTTATAACTCCCCCGTTTTTATTTTCTACATAATTTAAGAGACTAATATACTTTTTTTTTTAATCCTCACCCAAGGATATGTTCTTATTGATTTTACAAGAGAGGGAGGGAAAGAGAGGAACATCAGTGTGAGAGAGAAACATCAATTGGTTGTCTACTGTAAATGCCTGACCATGGCCTGGGAGTGAACCCACTCCCTATGTATGTGCCCTGACCAGGAATTAAACCCACAACATTTTGGTGTATATGACACTCCAACCCACTCCAACTAAGCCACTTATTCAGGGCCTAATACACTTTTTTACAAAAGAATTATGAGCCAAAAAGCTAGTATTATTGTAACTTTGGTTTGTAACTCCACATTTTTTTCTACATAATTTAAGAGACTAATGTATCATAAAAATTAAAACATGGGTTTATGTTTTTGAATACATGATATATAAAGATGTCATTCTGTAACATCCATAACTAAAAGAGGTGTGAATAGAACTGTATGGGAGCAGTTTGGTATGTTGTATGTACAAGTGAAGCTAGTACAAATGCAAATTAGTGTGAGGATGTTAAATGTAATGGCCATGGTAACCACAAGAAAACAGTTATAGACTATACACAAAAGGAAATGAGTAGTAATTAACATGTTTCACTATGAAAAGATAGCTGAACACAAAAGAAAATAGCAATGCAGGAAATGAGGGATTTTTTAAAGCTAAATGGCATTTATAAAAGCAAGTAGCAAAATGACAGAACTAAGTCTCTCCCTCCTTATCAGTAATTACTTTAAATGTATATTCTCCATCAAGAGACAGAATTAGGCAGAATGGATGTTTAGAAATATGATCCAACTATATGCTGTCTACAAGAGAATCAGTTTAGACCCAAAGACATGAACAGGTTGAAAACTGAAGGATGGCAAAAGCAGGATCTTGAAGGTATTTGTCATAGCAGCATTGTTCACAGTGGTTAAAATGTGGAAGCCAACCAAGTGTCCATCAACAGATGAATGAATAAGCAAATGTGGCATATGCATACAATGAAATGCTATTCATCCTGAAAAGAAGGACATGCTTACATATGCCACAACATGCATGAACTTTGAGGACGTTGTGCTAAGTGAAATAAGCTAGTCACAAAAATACCAAACTGATTCCACTTAGATAAGGTATCTAGAGTATTCAAGTTCATAGAGATAGAAAGTAGAACAGTGGTTAGGAACCATAGTGAGTAACTGTATAACTAGAGGCCTGATGCACGAAATTCATGCACGGGGCATGGCCCTCAAAGCTGTGGCAGTTTGCCTCGGCCCCCACAGTCCCAGCTTTGTCTGGAAGGTTGTCCAGAAGGTCATTCAGCTATCCAGTCTAATTAGCATATTATGCTTTTATTATTATAGATAGATGGGATGCTGGATTTCAGTTTTGCAAAATGAAAAGAGGTCTGAAGATGGATGATGGTAATAGTTGCACAAGGATATGAATTACTTTATACCATTGAACTATGCACTTAAAATGATTAAGATAGTAATTTTTTGTTATGCACATTTTACCACATTAAAAATGGGATGAACAAATGAATGCCTACAGAGTTTCAGTTTGAGAAGATGAAGAAGTTCTGGAGATGGATGGGCGTGATGGTTGCACAACAATGTGAATGCGTTTAATGCCACTGAACTGTACAGTTTAAAATGGAGTGGGGTTTTAAAATGATAAATTTTATGTTGTACATATTTTACCTTGATAAAAAAAAAAGAAAAGAAAAAAATCCTATTGTGTTGGAAACCAAATATTGTTCTCACTAAATGGATGTAAACAGGAGGCCAGAAGGCTGGTCAACCTTAACTGCTCTGAAAGGTCAGAGCTAATTACTCACTATTTAGTTGAAACATTGTTGGTTGAAGCAGCCTCTACCTGTTTGTTTCATGTTAATTTCTGTTTTTGTTATTTCCTGCCTAAAGGCTAGGGGCGTGTCCCAAAGCCTTAATAAAAGGGAGAAAAAGGCCAGAGCAAGTGGCAGTCCTTTCCACTAGAGGAAGGCTCCTGCCTGGCCCCCCAATATCACCAAATTAATGCTTTCTGGTCTCTCATTTCGTTTGCATGCGGCCTCCTTCAGAACCCGAACCCTGAACCGGGAACCCTGAACCACGCGGGATGTGGAAAGAGGTTCCCACACTATTGATTAGACACTCCTTTGAACCAGATCCTATGCTACAATAATACTAGCTTTTCGGCTGTCAATGCATTGCTTTTATCTACTGTGTGGTTCCTGTTATACACAGATCAGGAAACTAAGTTGCAATGAGGTTAAGTAAACTGGCAGTGCTGTGACTTGAACTCAGGCCTTCTGAGTCCAGAACCCATGCTTTAACCACTACAGCTTTTTGTATGACGTTCCTGGGAAACACTCTGATAAGAGTGGGACATTTTCACATAGGAAAACTCCTCTACCAGAAACTCTACCAGAACATTTTTCTATTGTTGCAGTATAACATATATGAAATAAGGCAGATCAATTTTAAGTCTACAGTAGAATATGTTTTTCCATATGTCTACATCTATGTAATCTCCACCAGAACCACTGGCATGGCTCAGTGGTTGAGCATCGACCTATGAACCAGGAAGTCACGGTTTGATTCCCAATCAGGGCACATACCTGAGCTGTGGCATAATCCCTAGTCAAGGGCGTGCAAGAGGCAGCCAATCAATGATTCTATCTCATCATTGATGTTTCTGTCTCTCTCTTCCTCTCCCTTCCTCTCTGAAATCAATAACAATATATAGTTTTTAAAAGAAAAGTTCTACTACCCTTCTCCAGAAAATACTCCCTATAGAGGGAAACACCAACTTCTATCATCATAGATAAAATGTTTTTACTTTTTAAAAAATTTTAATTGTTGCATAATATATGTAACAAAATTTACATCAAATGTTACATAATATGTCACCTATGTGACATAATAAATATAACAATATGTGTAACAATTTTTAAAATTGTGATGTGATATTTATAACAAAAATATGTAATACAATGTATGTAACATAATAAATGTAACAAAATGCACTGTCTTAACCATTTTATTTTTTCCAGTTTTATTGGGATATAATTGACTAAGACATTGTATTACTGTGAAGTGTACAACAAAATTATTTGATATGTGCATATATTGCAAAATGATTACCACGATAGGTTTAATTTACATCACTCACCTCAGTGGCAATTTTTTTCTTGTGATGAGAACTTTTAAGATCTACTCTCTTAGCCAATTTTAAATATACAGCACAGCATTATTAACATGAATCCCAGAATGTACTTATCACTAGAAGTTTGTACCTGTGACTACCTTCATCTTTTCAGCAGCACCACCTGGCAACCACTAACCAGCTCCTGGCAACCACTAACCTACTCTCTGTTTCTGTGAGTTTGGTTTTTCTAGATTCTACATGTAAGTGGGATCATACAGCATTGGGCTTTCTGTGTCTGGCTTACTTCACTTAGCATAATGCCCACAAGGTCCATCCATGTTATCACAAATGGTAGCAATTCCTTCTGTTTTATGGCTGAGTAGCATTCCATTATATACAGATGACATTTTATTTGTCCATCCACCCAGCTTGTTTCTGTGTCTGGCTACTGTGAGGAATGCTGCCATGAGCAAAGAGGTGCAGAAATCTCTTCCAGGTATTGATTTCATTTCCTTTGGATATATTTCCAGAGTGGCATTGCTGAATTGAATGGTAGCCATATATATATTTTTTTTTTTTTTTGAGGAAACTCCATATCGTTTCCACAGTGGCTGTACCAATTTACATTCCCTTCAACAGTGCACGAGGGTTTCCTTTCTACGCATCCTCACCAAGGCTTTTTTTTTTTTTAAACAAAACAGGATTTTATTGTTCTCACGTCAAAGGGCAGGTCTTTGCAGGACGGGGGAGTGAGTTTTACAGCAGGGAGCAAGCCCCCACTTGCCAGCGATGAGTGGGTTCCGCAGGACCACAATGACAGAATCCCCGCGCAGGAACATCTTGGAGATTATAGCGATTCTTGTTGACTGGCTTGGACTTCTTCTTGCCCTTGCCACTCTTGGGGACCTCGGTCCACATCTCCTTCACATTCTCCAGCACTATGTTGCAGTGTCTGTCAAAAGCCTTCCCCGGCCCAGGAGCTTCTTGTTGCGACAGTTGATGAGCCCCTGGGTGTTGTTCTTCACTGACTGAGTGAGCACAGGGAGTGGGCCCGTGTTAAACTCTTCCTCCTCCCGCTTCTGCAGCTCCTCCGGGGTCATATCACTCTTGGGCTTGTTGAGAAGGCTCATGGTGGCGGTGGTTGCGCTCTCAAAACGCTCCTGTCCTCCGCGTTGCGTCGGCCTCCAAAGAGAAAGCGCAAGAAAGGCCTCACCAAGGCTTTTTATCTCTTGTATGTTTCTGGCAGCCATTCTAACAGGTGTGAGATGGCTCTCATTGTGGTTAAGTACAGTAGGTTAAGTGCTCTCACGTTGCTGTGCAGCCCACTTCCAGAAGTCTCATCTTGCAAAACTGAAACTCTCTACCCAAAACAACATTCCCCACTGCCCCCAGCCTCTGGCAACCACCATCTACTTTGTCTCTATGAATTTGACTGGTAGTCTTAGTTAAGGATACTATGTTACCACAGACATAGAGCAAACATTTATTTCTCATGGCTCTGGAGGCTAGAAATGTAAAATCATGGTGCCAGTATGCTCTGGTCTTCATGAGAACTCTATTCCTGCCTTTCTCATGATGGGGGGGGAGGGAAGAGAAAGAAAGACAGAGACAGAGAGAGAGAGAGAGAGAGAGAGAGAGAGAGAGAGAGAGAGAGACTCATAGCCTCTTTTTTAAAAAATAAGAGTATTAATCTCATTATAGAGGCTCCACCCTCATGACATCATCTGATCCAAATTACTTCCCAAAAGTCCCACCTTTATCTATCATCACATTGGAAATGGGACCTCAACAGATGGAGGGGTTAGGGGAGGGTTGGGGAGGAGTCAGGCCTACCCATTGGTCCATAGCACTGGCTCATTGCCCTTGGAATAATGCTCTCAAGGTTCATCCATGCTGCAGCATGTGAGTTTCCTTTCTTCTTCAAAGCTGAGATCATGGATTAGTCTTGCCCATTCTTTTCTTTTTTTTAGAAAGTTCACTTTTTAAAAATATATTTATTGATTTCAGAGAGGAAGGGAGAGAGAGAGAAACATCAATGATGAGAGAGAATCATTGATCTGCTGCCTCTTGCCACTCTACCAGGGATGGAGCCCACAATCTGGGCATGTGCTCTGACCGGGAATCAAACTGTGACCTCTAGTTCATACATAAATGCTCAACCACTGAGCCATGGCCAGTGGACACTTACTCTTGAACTTCATATAAATGTGAATCATACAGTTTCTGAATGTTTTTCTCTACATGTCTGTAGAATTCATCCATGGTTTTTGTACATGTTCGTGTTCATCCTTATTCTTATTGCTTTGCATGAATGCACCACAATGTGCTTATGCAGTCAATGGCAGTAGCATTTAAATTGGGCCCAGTTTAAGCTACTTTGGAAATGTGAACATTCTCCCCGTGAGGCCTCCTTGGAGGGAGACCACCCTGGTCTCCTCCCCTCGGCCATTCCTCCAGAGAAGGTGGGTTCTCAGAGCACAGCCACAGGCAGTGATTGTTCGGAAATGCCCAGAACAATGCCCATGGCACAGTGAAACTAGCATTCAGGTCAGGGGAAGCTTTGTTTGGTTTACTGAATTCTGGAAAAGAAAACAAAATATGAAGCCCTGGGAGCCCCAATGGAAAGGTCACGCATCCAGACAGCGTTGTGTTCTCGCTCATCCAGGTCCTCCCAGCAGTGCCAGGGTCGGGACTGAGGCAGAAGGGCTGTGGGTGCGGGGCCATGGGTGCCAGGGCTGCAGCTCCTCACTCAGGTTGCGGAGGCTGCCCGTTCCTTCTGCACATGTGTCATAGGCGTGAAACCTGCTGGCAGCCATCTGAGAGTGTCGCCTCGCTATTTTCAGAATCATTGGAAGCAACTTAAGTCAGGAAGGCCTCCCTTGTGAGGCGATGAGATGTGGTGCCATGCAAAGCAACACTAGCAGGCCTTGGAGAAACCAAGATGGTGGCACCTGAACTGCTGCCTCACTCAACCACTTCAAAACTAAAACAGACATCATCCAGAACTAGAAGGCTGGCTAAGTGGAAATTCTACAACTAGAAGGGAAGTGAAAAGCACACTGAGATTCAGAGGATCTGCGGAAGTAAAGGCAAAGGTATGGAGGTACACACGCAGAGAGGGTGGGCAACTGAGTACGCAGCTGGCTTTCTCAAGCAGGAGGGAGACAAAAGCTCCCAACTGCTCTGAACTCCAGTTCTGGGCAAGACTCTGGGGACCCAGACTCATACGAGGAGAGATTGGACTGTCTCGCATCAGGCGGGAACACAAGGGTGGCATTCTCTCAGAGATGCTTGCAGCAGTTACTGCCATACACTGAGACCCAGGGGCTTCTTAGGGCAGGGCTGATGGTCAGCCATAGCTGTTTGCTCTGCCCTGTGGATTCCCTGAGACCCCGCTTCTCCCAAGTTGTGCGCAGAAACTTTTGTATATGAATGGCTTGGCCCTTGGCAATCTAAAATTACCTAACAAACTGCAGTTGGGTCAGAGAGACCCAGAACATCCAAAAGAAGGCCCAAGGCCCCACAGCAGCTTGCCTTGCTTCACAGCTGGGCCTCCTCTAGGCACCTCCAAACCCCAAACAAAGAAGAGGAATCTGTAGATCTCTCCGTAGCTCCTGCTGGGTGGCCTCAGGCAGAGGCTAAATTAGCACCTCCTTAGCAATCCCAGAGTCAGTGTACCCAGTGGTCAGAGTGGGACCATCCAGATTACAACTCCTCAGATCCATAAGGGACACACTTAGGGGGCAGACTCAGTGAGCACCAAAGCCACACTGAAGCAAGTATTGCCCCATAAGGGTGTCTCCAGTACAGAAGTTCTCCCATCATAGACACAGCTGATTCTCACAGCCAGTTTGCTTGGAGGTCAGTTCCTCCCAGTGATACCAACAACAATCAAGGCTTAACTACAACAAGACTGCGCACACAGCCCACAAAGGGGTGCACCAAGAGAGTCCACCTCAGGTAACTAGGCAGTTGAGCCACTGGGCCATATAGGACACCTAGCACACAAAGCCACACTATCAACTCAGGGAAGCAACAAAAATTCAGAGACAAAGAAACAGATCACAAACGAAAGAAATGGAGGAAAACAAACAACTGGATATAGAGTTCAAAACCACAGTCATAAGGTTTTTCAAGAATTTCCTTGAAAAGATGGATAAATTTAGCAAGACCCAAGAGGAGATTAAAAAGGACCAACTAGAAATTAAATATACACTGACTGAGGTAAAAAATATTATACAGAGATCTGACAGCAGACTAGAGGAACGCAAGAATCAAGTCAATGATTTGAAATACAAAGAAGCAAAAAACACTACACTGGAAAAGCAAAAAGAAAAAAGAATCTAAAAATATGAAGATAGTGTAAGGAGCCTCTAGGGCAGTGGTTCTCAACCTTCCTAATGCCACAACCCTTTAAGATAGCTCCTCATGTGGTGGTGACCCCCAACCATAAAATTATTTCTGTTGCTACTTCATAACTGTAATTTTGCTACTGTTATGAACTATAATGTAAATATCTGATATGCAGGATGTATTTTCATTGTTACAAATTGAACATAATTAAAGCATAGTGATTAATCACAAAAACAATATGTAATTATATATGGTGAAATATTTATTTCTAATTACAAATAAATGAAATTTTGTCTTGAATCGTGGTATAGCATGGGTAACAGTCTTAATATAACAACAGTAAACTACATTGCTACATTTTGCTACACTGAGGAGCGGTGTGTTGGTTCCTAAGACCTTGGGAATAGTTGTTTTCCAATAGTCTTAAGCGACCCCTGTGAAAGGGTCGTTCGACCCCCAAAGGGGTTGCGACCCACAGGTTGAGAACCGCTGCTCTAGGACAACTTCAAGCATACCAACATCAGAATTATGGGGTGCCAGAAGAAGAGAGAGAGCAAGGTACTGAAAACCTATTTGAAGAAATAATGACTGAAAACTTCCCCCACCTGGTGAAAGAAATAGACTTACAAGTCCAGAAAGTGCATAAAAATCCAAAGAGGATGACACCAAGACACATCATAATTAAAATGCCAAGAGCAAAAAATAAAGAGAGAATATTAAAAGCAGCAAGAGAAAAACAGTTAATTATCTACAAGGGAGCACGCATACGATTGTCAGCTGATTTCTCAACAGAAACTATGCAGGCCTGAAGGGAGTGGCAAGAAATATTCAAAGTGATGAATAGCAAGAACCTACAACCAAGATTACTCTACCCAGCAAAGCTATCAGTCAGAATTGAAGGGCAGATAAAGAGCTTCACAGATAAGAAAAAGCTAAAGGAGTTCATCAACACCAAACCAGTATTATATGAAATGCTGAAAGGTACTCTTTAAGAAGAGGAAGAAGAAAAAAATAAAGATAAAAATTATGAACAATAAATACATATCTATCAACAAGTGAATCTAGAAATCAAGTAAATTAAAAATGTGATGAACAGAATAAACGGATGAATATAATAAAATCAGGGGCATAGAAAGGGAGTGGACTGACAATTCTCAGGGAGAAAGGGGTGAGGGGGTGCAGGGAGAGACTGGACAAAAATCATACAACTATGGATGAGGACAATGAGGGGGAGGTAAGGGCAGAGGGAGGGATCGGAGCCTGGTGGAGGAAAAGAGGAACATATGTAATAATCTGAACAATAAAAAAGAGGAACATATGTAATAATCTGAACAATAAAGATTTATTAATTTTAAAAAAATCAATCTTGGGAAACAGAATTCACAAGAACTCAAGGAACCAACATCACATCTGATGGTCTCAAGGGCAGTGGTCTTGAAGGGAGCCTAGCTGAAGTACAGAACAATGAGGTTGCAATTAGAAATTTCAAGTTAACTACTGAGGATGTTCAAGGCAAACTGCCCAACTTCCACAGCATGGAACTTAGCTGTGGTCAAAGTGGCAGACCACGTCTGAAGTGCATGTTGATGTCAAGACTACTGATGGCTGTTAGCTTCATCAGTTTTGTGTTTGTTTTACTAAAAAAATGCAGCGATAAGATTCAGAAGATCTCTCATGCTCAGATCAGCAGGTCTGTCAAATCTGGAAGAAAATGATGAAAATCGTGACCCAAATGCCTGGAGAGATGTCCATACATTGATTTCAGATTGCCCTGGAAAAGACAGAGGAGGCTCACCAATCTATTCATCTGCTCCAGATGTCTGTGTATGTCAACTGTAATTGAAAAATTAAAAAAAAAGTTTTAAAGGCATTGATATGTGTGTTATTATCATTACTTCTGCTACTATGGGACTATCAAATGTGTGCTCCAGGAGAGAGAGGCTGCTGCATCCCTGGAATGGTGGGATCTGCTGTTCCCACCTCTGCCTCTAAGAAGCTTTTCTTGGTTTTTGGAATTTAGATTAGGTGCTCTCACCTGTGACCCTCTGACATCCTGAGCTGACCAGGTCATTGCATTGACCCTGCATTGTGTCATCTGTTTGCTCATCCATCTCCACTGGTAGCCTAATACCATGATTGGCAAACTGTGGCTCGTGAGTCACATGTGGTTCTTTGGGCCCTTGAGTGTGGCTCTTCCACAAAATACCATGGCCTGGGCAAATCTATTTTGAAGAAGTGGCGTTAGAAGTTTAAGTTTAAAAATTTGGCTCTCAAAAGAAATTACTGTTGCTATTTAGCTCTGTTGACTAATGAGTTTGCTGACCATTGGCTTAGGACATCCATGAGGTTAGAGGCAGTCGTATTTGGCTTATCAATGTATCTTCCTGGGGGCACAGAGCCTGACCATAATACCTACTGGAACTATATTTATTATCTTATATGAATATGAATTGGTGTCCAGACCCCTTCTCAATCCTTCTTCGACTGGACTACATCAAATGGGTCAGGGATGGGGGACAGATGGAGGGTAACCTTTTGTGTGCCAGCCAATGTTTCTATTTGCCTGAAGTTACATAATAATAAAAGTATCATTACTATTTCTCTTAGTGCTAACACTAATTGGGAAGTTCACATGTGCTAAGCATTATTTAAACCTTTTCATGAATTAACACATTTATTCCTCATAATAATCATATAGAGGGGTAATAGCATTGTCTCCTTCCATAGAAACTGAAGCAGAAAAGTCAAGTGCATGTCCAAGGTCACTCAGTCACTGGGTGGACAAGCTGCACTCTATCCCAGTCTGACCTCAGAGAGGACCACCAAGCACTAAATGAGGCTCAGCCACTGGCTCCCAGATCCCTGCTGCCACTTTGGGGTGAAGATATCAGTTCAGTACCCCCAGGCAATGTTTACTTACTCTGCTTATAACCAGAGAGCGCCAATGGCAAGAACATCTGAGGAAGAGAAAATAGATTTTGTCATTTCTCTGAGAGGCCATCAGGTCCCTGCAGGTTAAAAAAGAAAGTTTTAATACAACAAGTCTCTTTGTCCTGGAATTGTGTTACATGTTTGGCTAGTCAGCTTCATCTTGAGCTGGCCAAGCAGAATGGCCTTCCATGGAATGGTGTGGTGTGCAGGCAGTGCAGCTGGACAGGGGTTTCAGCAGTAACCCCAGTGTGCATGAAGAAAGCACATGCAAGAAAAACAACAATTCAGTTAAGGGCCATTTATTGCATGCTTTCTCTGCTTTGGGATTTTTATCAGTACATTCCAGGTTCCAGTGTTTGCTTGTTTTGTTATTTTTATTTAATTTATTGGGGTGACATTGGTTAATAAAATTATACTGTTTTATTTTCTATGAGTTTGTGGGGGAGGGGGTTTTGCTTAATCTCTTCACCATTTTCACCTAGCCCCCCAAACTTCCTCCCCTCTAACAGCTGGTTTGGGTATTTTTTTACACAAGGTTGTCAACATAGTATGTTTTCTTCCCACTGACCTGAATTCTTCAAACAGCAGCATTTTATTGAAAAACTAGAGGCCTGGTGCACAAAATTCATTCATTCGGGGGAAGAGAGATCCCTCAGCCTGGCCTGCACCCTCTAGCAGTCTGGGAACTCTCAGGGAATGTCTGATTGCCACAGAGGTGGGAGAGGCTCCCGCCACTGCCACTGGGCTCACTAGCTGTGAACCAGACTTCTGGCTGAGTGAAGTTCCTCCTGTGAGAACGCACTGACCACCAGGGGGCAGATCCTGCATTGAATGTCTGCTCCCTGGTGGCCAGTGTTCATTATAGCAACTGGTCATTCTGCCATTTGGTCAATTTGCATATTAGCCTTTTATTACATAGGATGATTTTTTGTTGATGCTCATTTTAGGATGGTTAATATGTTAAAATTTCTAAAGTCAAAATGATATAAAAAGATGACCATTGAGACATGTACTTCCCTCCCCAGCCATTTCCTCCACCCCTGGAAATAACCATGTTTATTCATTTCTTCATTTCTTGTTCATCTTTCCTCACTTCCTTTATTAAATTTATCATCTAAATATAAGAAAAAGAGAATACATACTCTTATATATTCTTCCTTCCCCCTTTCTTACACAAAAGATAGTATACAATATTCCACACCTGATTTTTCACTTAACAGTCTCTCTGGAGGCCTTTCCATGTTAGAGCCTGGAGGACACCGTTGGTTTTCACAGCTGCACTGTATTCCACATGCGAATGTACTAGGTAGTTAAACCAGTCCCTCATGTGTGAACTTCCACGACTACAAACGGTGCTATAATAAATGACCTTGTCCATGTATCATTTTCTCCCCACCACAGAGCATCTATAGAATAAATCCCAGGATTAAGAACTGCGAGGTCAAAGGGCAAATGCATTTCCAAGATTGATAGATGTTGCCAGCTTGTCCTCCACAGAGCTGTACTACCTTGTGCACACACACCAGTCGTGACTGCACCTATTCACCCACAGTCTTACCAATGAAGTTGTTGGACCTTTCTCTTTTTGCCAATTTGATAAATGCTAAATGGTATCTGAGTGTCATTTCAATTTGTATTTATCTTATTATGACTACTGTTGGGCATCTTTGCATAAGAGCAGTGTGTTAAAAATGCTTTTATTGTGAGTAATAGGCTAACTCAAGCAAATGAAAGGAAAATTGCTATAAGAATTACAGAGGTTGCTCATGTAGCCAGGATCAGCAGTATAGCCAGGCCCCAGGAGAGACTGGGTCTAGAAAACAGAAAAAACATTAACTCTCTTTCTTTACCTCTTCTACTTATCCAATTAGCCTCTCCCATCCCCTAGGATACTTGATATAGTCGTCATCCCTTACAGGTGTTAGCACATCTTCTATTCTAAACACCCAGAAAGCAGCCATAGTTGGAGGTGGGAGAATGAAAAAAATCAGAAAATGTAATTATTGGGGGCTCACCTAGAGTAGAAGCCTGCTAGATGCAGAATACCCATTGTTCTTTTATTTATTGCCCCTCGTCCACATGGGGCTCTGCTTAAAAGAGAGAGACCTCTAATTTTTCGCAAAACCCTATTTAGGCAACAGTGGTGCACTGTTCTCTGCATGGCCCAGGGCTTTTCCACACCAGTCTTCAGGGATAGACACTGGCAAACCATGGCAGTTCTAGTCAGTGACCCACAAGGAGACACTTCTCAGAGTGCCAGGATGGACACTCTCCTGTTGCTGTATGTCCTTGTGTCTGTATGAGAGTCTATCAGTTAGTTTGTGGCATAACAAACCACCCCCAAATCTAGTGACCTAATACAGAATCATTTCTTATTTCTGGTTATTTTGTGGGTTGACCAGGTGGTTCTTCCAATAGGGGCTAACTCAGCTGGAATGGGATGGTCTAAACTGGCCTGATTCACATGTCTAACAACTGACAAGCTAGTTGGTCTGCAGGGAGTTCGCTGGGGGTTGGGGCTGGCTCATTACTAGTCTATCAGCAAGCTAGTCTAAAATAGTGTCTCAAGTTCCAAACAACAAAATGGGGTGGTGGGGGTAGCCTCCAAAGTGAAGGCACATTACTATTATCCCATTGACCAAAACAAGTCATATGGTTAAGCCCTGATTAGGTGAAGAAATGACTATATCTCTTGATGGAAGTAGCTTAAAATAAAAATAGTGTAGCCATCTTTGCAACCTATCACAGTGGTGTCTAAAACTCTAGTCATCTTGGGACCACGAGGTTTGCTAGCTCAATGGTTGGCAAACTCATTTGTCAACAGAGCAGCAAACCATGGCTCACGAGCCACTGTTTGCCGATCACTGTACTAGCCTAAGGATAGCAAATAAGAAGAATTCTCAATGATGACACTGAACTGGTGAGCTTACTAACCCTGAAGAGCTACTACCTTGGAAGTTCTTGTTATGTGAGATAATTCCTGCTTAGGAGAGTTAGATTTGCATTACATTATCTATGCATATCAGTTGCAGTGTTGGGAGAGGGCAGATCAGTTCTCAGACAACAAAAGGTTGGTCATCCACAGCCAGACTTCCCAAATTGGGTGGCTATAAAAAAAGCTTTGGAGAAGTCCTGGCTGATCGCATGCCTCATATGAGCCACCTGAGAGAAGTGACTACCCAAAAATCAAATGCAAACTTGAGCATCCTTAATTTGATGTAGAGTTTATTGAAGGACAAGCAATCTCGGTTCTGATGTCCAAATATCCAGATGCACACATACATGGTTAAGGAGACGATGTAAAATGCACGGTGTGTGAAGAAGGTATAAGGGTTACACTCCATGTAGTGATATAACTTACGTGGTGGTGCCTCTCATGTTCTCTGGTGTGTAAAAGTCATTACCCAGTGTCACAGTCTTAGGGACACAAGAGAGAGAAAAAGAGAAATAATATAGAAATATTGGGAAGAAAGGGATTTACTTAATGTCAAATATGGAAAAGAAGTTAAGTACAGGAAGGGCTAAAAAGAGACCATGACATTTTTGTCAATGGTCATGGTAGAAGGAGGAATTTCAATGGTGTGACAGGGGGAAAACCATGGTGAATAGAAGAGTGAATAATGCCTGTGGACTGCTCTATCACCTAGGGCTCTTTTGATTAGATGACTCATCCCAATTAAAACCAGAGTGGTGGTGCAGGGGGAAGCTGGTGGGTTTCATGGCTCTCACCATTGAAACATTGAAAGGCTTCAGACGTATCTGGATTCAGGAGCTCTCACGTGACTGAAACCCCATCTTTCTCCCCATTGCTTGGTTCCACTCAACTTTCTACATGGAGAAGCAAAGAGCATCCTCCCAATGGCTCTCGCAAAAGTCTCAGGAAGGACGCTGAGTGGTCCAGCTTAAAGAGATCTGACATCCCTGAACCAATCACATGAGCCCAGGAGACAGTGTTCTCCCGGGCTAGCCCTCTTTAGCCTCCCTGCCCACCAAATCACCCAAGCCGAGCAAGATTCTTATAAAATAATGAAAATGGTGATTCTCTGAAGTAGAAAAAAAGGGGAAATGTGTAATATAGACATGACACAAAAAGCAAAGAAAATTTGATAAACTGGATCTCAGGAAAATTAAAAATGTGAAAGACCTATAGACTGGGAGAAAATATTTGTAAACCACATAACCCATAAAGGACTAGTATCTAGAAAATATATTTTTTAACTCTCAAAACTCAACAATAAAAAAAGTACAAACAACCCAATTAGAAAGTGGACAGAAGACATGAACAGACATTTCATAGAAGAGAATGTACATATGACAAATAACCACATGAAAATGCATTTATAAGCCATGAGGGAAATGCAAATTAAAACCAAAATGATACATCACCACACCCCTAACAGAATGGATGAAATTTAAATATAGTGATAACACCAAATGCTCATAAGAATGCAGAGAAACAGGGTTATTCATACTCGCTAGTGGGAATATAAAATGGTACAACCACTCGGGAATGGGGGATGGCAGTATTTTATAAAACTAAATATGCCTGGGGCTGCATTAAACTTAAAAACGTGTGTGTATCAAGGAACACAACAAATAGAATGAAAAGGCAACCTACAGAATAAGAGGAAATATTTGCAAATCATCTACCTGATAAGGGGTTAATATCTGAATTATATTTTTAAAACCACTATAGTGCAACAACAAATAATCAAAAAAATAAAAGAATTTTAAGAATTGGCAGAGGATCTGAATAGACATTTCTCTGAAACTGGCATGCAAATGATCAATAAGCATGTAAAAAGATGTTCAGCATCACTATTAATCAGACAAATGCAAATCAAAACCACAATAAGATATTGCTTACACACATCAGAATGGTGGCTCCTATTTTAAAAAAAACACACAAAAATTAATCAGCACCATTTAACATTGAGGATTCACAGCTTTGGAGGCATTTGGGGCATGGCTATCTTGACATGTCCATTTTCAGCTTCACAATGGGCATTATTGGCAGTTACTGTCCACCAGCAACAAGATGAATCCAGGTAAAATGGAAAAATATGGCAGACAAATAGGTTTTGGGAGTACAGTAAAGTTTAATAGTAATAACAAAGGGATTCCAAGATGGTGGTGGATTACATGAAAGCTATACTGACACTCTCCCACAACCAAACTGGAATTACAACTAAAATCTAGAAAAGTCATTCTGAATAATCAACTGAAGACTAGCTAGAGAGAATTCTTATGACCAAGGATATAAAAAGGAGGCCAGGAGAGAATCCAAGATGGCGGCATAGGTAAACACCTATACTGCTGCCTCGCACAACAATTTCAAAAATACAACTAAAAGACAGAACGGACACCATCCAGAACCACAGGAAAGCTGGCTGAGTGGAAGTTCTACAACTAGAGGGAAAGAGAGGGGCTCACGGAGACCCAGAGGAGCTGCAAAAAGCTGAGGTACGGAGACGAGCGCGCTGAGAGAGCGGTGCCGGAGTACCTGGCTGGCTTTCTCTGGCAGGAGGGAAACGGAGACTCCCAACGGCATTGAACCCCTTCTCTTACGACACTAAACCCCAGATCCAGCCGAAACTCATACGGGGGGAGTTTGGACTGTGAAAAGGGAGAAGTGCACGGAAATTTAGGGGAGTTGCAAAGGATCGGAGGTCTGGTCGCGCACGGCACCACGCGGAGGACGGATTGCTGATTGTGCCGCTGGCTTTCGCGAGTGGGCAGGAGACAGACCCTCCCAACTGTGCCACTTCTGAGTCCACTGGGCCCCTGTTTTGGGCGAAACCCTGGGGACCTAGACTCGTGTGGTCCTGGTTCCAGGGGAGCCGGAAAGGCAGCGGTTAGAGGCGCTGCGGGTGCGGGCGCACAAGGACCGCTCCAGCCATTACCCAGTCATGTGAGACTCAGGGGCCGTGGAGGGCGGGGCCGACTGGAAGGCAAGGCTGTCCCTTAAGCCCTGAGACTCCACCCCTCCCAAGCTCAACAGAGGCTTCTGCGGCTGAATCCAGCACAGAAGTTTCCCCGGCACAGTGAAAATGCCGAGACAAGGGAAGGGATTACAAGCAAAAGAAATGGAGGAAAAAAAACGACTGGATATAGAGTTCAAAACCACGCTTATAAGGTTTTGCAAGAATATGCTAGAAAAGATGGATAAATTTAGTGAGACCCAAGAGAAGATAATAAATACACTGACTGAAATGAAAACTATTATGCAGAGTACTAACAGCAGACTAGAGAAAGGCAAGGATCAAGTCAAAAATTTGAAATATAAAGAAGCAGAAAACATTCAACTGGAAAAGCAAGAAGAGAAAAGAATTCAAAAATGTGAAGATAATGTAAGGAGCCTCTGGGACAGCTTCAAGCGTACCAACATCAGAATTGTGGGGGTGCCAGAAGAAGAGAGAGAGCAAGTTACTGAAAACCTGTTTAAAGAAATAATGACTGAAAACTTCCCACATCTGGTAAAAGAAATAGACTTACAAGTCGAGGAAGCACACAGAACCCCAAAGAAAAGGAACCCAAAGAGGACTACACCAAGACACATCATAATTAAAATGCCAAGAGCAAAAGAGAAAGAGAGAATATTAAAAGCAGCAAGAGAAAAACAGTTTATTACCTACAAGGGAGCACCCATACGACTGTCAGCTGATTTCTCAACAGAAACGATGCAGGCCAGACGGGAGTGGCAAGAAATATTCAACGTGATGAACAACAAGAACCTACAACCAAGAATAATCTATCCAGCAAAGCTATCATTCAGAATTGAAGGGCAGATAAAGACCTTCACAGAGAAGAAAAAGCTAAAGGAGTTCATCAACTCCAAACCAGTATTATATGAAATGCTGAAAGGTAC
>JAAGEH010000024.1:4633884-4666199 GCA_011751065.1 Lasiurus cinereus
GGGTACGCCTCGGAGGGAGGGGGGCAATGGGGAGATATGTATAAAAAATTAATAAAAATTTAAAAAAAAGAAATAGAGGAAGATACAAACAAATGGAAGAATATACCATGTTCATGGATTGGAAGAATTAATATCATTAAAATGCCCATACTATGCAAAGCAATCTCTAGATTCAATATTAAAATACCAATGGCATATTTTGCAGATGTAGAACAAACATTCCAAAAATGTATGTGGAACAAAAAAAAATTGAATAGCTGCAAAAATCTTGAAAAAGAAGAACCAAGTTGGAGGAATCACAATATTTATATCAAATTATATTACAAAGCCACTGTAATCAAAACAGCTTCATGCTGGTACAAGATCAGGCATACAGACCAATGGAATCAAGCAGAGATCCCAGAAATCAACCCTCAATCAATATTTGACAAAGGAGACAAGAGCACATGTTAGGACAGAAAATAAGTTCAAGAAGGCTGGAGTAAAGACAATCTCTTCAATAAATGATGTTGTGGAAATTGGACAGATACTTGCAAAAAAAATAAAACTAAACCACCAACTTATATCGTACACAATAATAAGCTCAAAATAGATAAAAGACTTAAGTGTAAGTTGTGAAACCATGAAAATCCTAGAAGAAACCCCAGGCAGCACACTCTCAGACATCTCTCATAGCAATTTGTTTATCAATACATCTCCCAGGAAAAGGGAAACAAAGAAAAAATAGATAAATGGGACTACATCAAAATAAAAAGCTTCTTCACAGCAAAAAGAAACCATCAACAAAATTAAAAAGGGCCCACTATTTGAAAGAACATACACTGAGTGGCCAGCTTATTATGATCTCTGAATGCATAATAATCTGGTCACTCAGTATATATATATTAGAGGCCCAGTGCATGAATTCGTGCATGGATGGGTTCCAACCAGTCTGGCCAGGAGGAGGGCATGTGGGCGGTTGGCCAGCCTGCCTGCTGGTCAAACTTCTGGTCGAGGGGACAATTTGCATATTAGCCTTTTATTATATAGGATATACACTGATTGGCCAGATTATTATGCATTCAGAGATCATAATAATCTGGTGACTCAGTGTATTTGCCAAAGATACATCTAATAAGAAGTAAATTTCCAAAATATATAAAGAACTTACACAACTTAACAATTGGAAGACAAACAATCCAATTAAAAAATGGGCAAAGGATCTAAATAAACACTTCTCAGAAGAGGACATACAGATGGCCAAGAGACATACGAAAAATGCTCAAAGTCACTAATCATCCAAGAGATACAAATTAAAACACCTGCCAGAATGCCTACCATCAACAAGTCAACAAACTACAAGTAGTGGTGAGGATGTGAAAACAAGGGGACCCTAGAACACTGCTGGTTGGAATGCAGACTAGTACAGCCACTGTGGAAAACGGTATGGAATTTCCTCAAAAAATTAAAAGTGGAACTCCCATTTGACCCAGTAATTCCACTTCTGGGAATATATCCTAAGAATCCCGAATCACCAATTAAAAAGAATGTATGCACCCCTATGTTCATTGCAGTGTTATTTACAATAGCTAAGATCTGGAAACAGTCCAGTGTCTATCACCAGATGCATGGATAAAAAAATCTGTGTCACATTTACACCATGGAATACTATATGCAGTTGTATAAAAGAAGGATGTTTTACCCTTTGAGACAGAATGGAGAGACCTGGAGAATATTATGCTAAGTGAACTATGCCAGTCAGAGAAATATAAATATCATGTGATCTCACTCATATGTGGAATGTAATGAGCAAAATAAACTTATTAAAAAAAATAGATCCAGAGACATGGAAGCATGGAGCAAACTTATGAATTTAAGAGGAAAAGCGGGGTGGGGTGGATGGGGAGAGATTAACCAGGAAATGTATATACAAATATGCATAGCCAACAGACAAGGCCTGGGAGGGGTAGGTGGGGGGTGGAGGAGTCCAATGTAGAAAAAAAAAAGAGGATGACATTTATAACACTTTTAATAATAAAGATTAAAAAAAAAACAGAAGAAGAACCAAGATGGCAGCATAAATAAAAGCCAGTATTCACCACTTCCCTCAACCACATCAAAATTACAACTAAAATACAGAAAAACCATCATTCAGAACCACCTCGAACATGGCTGAATGGAAGTCCTACAACTACAGAAGTAAAGAAGAAAATACATCAAGACTGATAAGAGGAATAGATGAGAGAAACAGTCTGGTTCAACACCCAAGTATGGCAATTTTTTCAATCAGGAGTGATAACTCAGCTGCAGAGGGCTCCTGTGAGAAACAAAGGGTCCCAGCCCCATGCCAGACCCCAAGCCCAGGGTTCCAGAGTGGGGAAGAGAAGTCCCCATAACTTTAGGCTGTAAAACCAGTGGGGATTGTGGCTAAGTGACACAAAAGCTGCTGGAGACCCAGAAGTTCCTCTTAAAGGGCCAGCACATGAACTTACTCAGTCCCACTTCCTCTGAACTCCAGTCCTGGATGGTGGCTTTGAGGGATCCAGAAACATATGGAGAGGAACTGGATTGTCTGGCACTGGGGCAGGAACTCAGGGGTGGTTTTCTCCCAGACAGGCATGCTAGCAGGTGTCATTGTTCCTGTACTGGGACCTCCCCCATCACAGAGCTCACTGGCAGCCATATCTGAGTTTCCATCAACCAGGCCCACACTGTTTGCTCCACCCTGGTGATTCCCTGAGACCCAGCCCCATCCAATTTGCAGCCCCACCCAAGCTGTAGAAGCTTTTTCATATCAATGGCCTGTTCTGCCTCAGGCTTCAGACTTTTCTAAAATTTCTCAAACTGGCAACAACTGGCATCAGTGTATCACAAACCTATAGATAAGAGACCCAAGACCTGGCACTAGCACTAGCACCATCCTGCCTTGCCTTATAGATGAGCCTCACCTGGCCACTTCCTAGCCCAATACAAGTAGCAGCCATCTGCAGATTTCTCTGTAGCTCCTGCTGGGTGACCTCAGGCAAGGGCTGACTTTGCACATTCTGGGAGAACCTAGAGCCAGTGTACCCAGTGGACAGCTTCAGATCATACCAGATTACAACACTATACATCCACAGGCGACACACTCAATGGGAAAATTCAGCAAGCACCAAAGCCCCACTGAAGCAAGTCCTGTTCCATAGGGGTGTCTCCTGCACAGCAGCTCTTCCACTGTAGATGCACTCCATTGGCCTGAAGGTCAATTCCTTCTATTGACAATAAGAGCAATCAAGGTTCAACTATAAGATTCTGCACACAGGCCACACAGGGATGCACCTAGAGTGCCCAGCTCAGGTGACTGAGGAGGCTGATCCACTGGTCCCTACAGGACACCTACTCTACAAGGCCATTCTACCAATTCCAGAAGACATAGCATCTCTAGGTAATATACAAAAACAAATACAGAGAAGCAGTTAAAATGTGGACACAAAGAAACATGTCACAAATGAAAGAAATGGAGGCATGCAAACTACTGGATACAGGGTTCAAAACAATGGTTATAATGTTGCTCAGGAATCTTAATAAGAGCTTCCAAGGACTTAGTGAGACTTTCAAGGATTTCAGTAAGAATTTCTAAGACCAAAAAAAAAAAAAAAAATCAATAAAATATATTTTTTAAAAGGGAGCCTCTGGGACAATTTCAAGCATACCAACATTCACATTATGGGGATGCCAGGAGGAGAAGAGAGAGAGAAAGATATTGAAAACCTATTTGAAGAAATAATGACAGAAAAATTCCCTACTTAGCGAAAGAAATAAGACTTACAAGTCCAGGAAGTGCAGATCCAAACAAGAGAAACCCAATGAGGCCCACACCAAGACACATCATAATTAAAGGGTTAAAGCAGTGGTTCTCAAACTTCCTAATGCCGTGACCCTTTAATACAGCTCCTCATGTGGTGGTGACCCCCAACCATAAAATGATTTCTGTTGCTACTGTAATTTTGCTACTGTTATGAACTGTAATGTAAATATCTGATATGCAGGATGTATTTTCATTGTTACGAATTGAACATAATTAAAGCATAGTGATTAATCACAAAAACAATATGTAATTATATATTGTGAAATATTTATTTCTAATTACAAATAAATGAAATTTTGTCTTGAATCATAGTGTAGCATGGGCAACAGTCTTCATATAACAACAGTAAACAGTACATTGCTATACTTTGCTACACCGAGGAGTGGTCTGTTGGTTCCTAAGATCATGGGAAATATGTGTTTTCTGATGGTCTTAGGCGACCCCGTGAAAGGGTCGTTCGACCCCCAAAGGGGTCGTGACCCACAGGTTGAGAACCACTGGGTTAAAGACAATGAAAGAATCTTAAAAGCAGCAAGAGAAAAGCAGTTAGTTACCTACAAGGGTGTGCCCATACAACTGTCAGCTGATTTCTCAACAGAAACTATGCAGGCCAGAAGGGAGTGGCAAGAAATATTCAAAGTGATGAATAGCAAGGATCTACAACCAAGATTACTCTACCCAGCAAAGCTATCATTTAGAATTGAAGGTCAGATAAAGAGCTTCATAGACAAGAAAAAGCTAAAAGAGTTTATTTCCACCAAACCAGTATTACATGAAATGTTGAAGGATATTCTTTAAGAAGAGGAAGAAGAAGAAGAAAAAGATTAAAAGTATAAACAATAAAATGGCAATAAATACATAGCTATCAACAGTTGAGAGAGGGGAAAGAAAATGGCAGTGGAATCGACTGACGTGTCCCATAGTCTTGTCCCAGAGCAGACAGAGGGAACAGCTGAGAGACACACAGGGAGTGTTGGTTGTCAAGTTGAGGGACAGCTATACTCCAGGAGAAGGTGGGGGATTGCTGGACAAGGCTCTCCTGAACGCCATCTTGAAAGGGAAGGTGGATATTATCGGAAGCCTGAAAATCAACTACGGTACCCACTGAACAGCTGCGAACCCCAAAACACTGGTCCCCAATTGGCACAGGTATGTGGATTCAGAGGAGCTCTACACTCCACAATGCAAAGGTCAGATTTTGCCTGGGGTGAGGTGAGATCTCTGGTCCCTCAGGACAGAGAAACACATGCACTGCGGCAGCTGGAGGACCAAGGGAAGTCTGTGCCTGGAGAGATTAGTGGCTGTTGGGGCTGGTGTGATCCATGAATGTGGAAGGGGGGCCTCAGAGCTGCTAACAGAGGGGATCTCTAGAGAGCAATCCATTTTGATCTGATGCTGAGGGACAGCCTGGAAGATTTAAAAGTGTGCAGGCTGTTTGGACATGAGGGGGAAGGGCAGTTTGCACACTTGTGCTCTTTTCTCTTCAGGTCCTTCTAATTGCTGAATCCAATACATAGGATCACCCAGTTGGGGACACCCTAGGAGACTGCAGGGGAAAGTTGTTTTTCTGGAACCTGGGGATCAGAGCAGGGAGTGACCATCAGAGAACCAGCTCTGAGGCAGCCCACTCCCACAAACCGGTATTGAGTGCCACTGGAAAAGCAAGATCTAAGCACAGGCTATAGAGGACCTAGAGTATCAGATGTCAATCCAGAAACACTGCCACCTGGTACTGAATCACAAATTGATCTTGGGTAATTACAAATAAAGGAACAAAGACACATTACCTCCTTAAATATCAGGACTGACTTACAACACTGAGGAGCAGTGGAACTGCAATACTGTCCTGACTAGGAAACAGGCATGCCAAACAGAACAATAGAAGTGAATGACCTTCACTACTGCACATTCTATTTTTTTTCATCTTTTACTTAAGAAATAAATTTTTTCTTTTTTCCTCAATTGATTTTACCTTTTTAATCATTACATTTTTATTTTCAATCAGTATTATTATTACTAATATTTTACCATTTTGTTCAAAAAGAGTGTAATTTTATTTTCTCTTTATTTTGCTTTGGGATTAGTGTTCTATATTCTATTTTCATCTTTTCTTTAGCATCATTTTATCTACTCAACTCTACCTTTATGCCTTCACTCTCTTCCTAACTTTTCTCCTTTTGTTCTGCTGTTTCTCTTACCCTTTTACTACTTTAGATTTTCTCTATTCTTTCTTTTTACCCCCTTTTGTATATCTAATATCCAATCCTCTGCTCCAAGTCCATACACACCTCTATTCTCTATCTTCACTATCCAAAAATTGTTTTTCTCTCTGTCCTTTTCTTGTTGTTTGCTTGAATGTTGATTATATCGATTTTGTATGCTTTTTTGTGAGATTGTTTTGCTTATTCTTTTGTTTTGCTTGCTTTGTTTTTGTCTGTTTATTGCCTCTTTTTTCCCTGGCCTTGCTTGACATTAGCTGCTGTTTGTAGTTTGTATTAATCTTCAGATACTTGTTGCTGGCATTTGTTGAGATTAGTGGTTGTCCTATTGGAGTTTTGTATCCATATATACTTTGTTCCTTTTCTCTTTCTTATCCTCTTCCTTTTCTCTCTTACTTTCTTTTCCCCTCCCAATTTCATTTTGGCACTCCTTTCTTTTTTTCTTTTTTTTCACTCTTTTTTTTCCTCCTATCCCCTAATTTACCTCTCTCTGGTAAGTGCCTTGTGCATTATACCTGTTAGTGATGTATTTTGTGCCTTTAAATCAATGCAGAAGAGAGAACACTACATAACCAGACACTTGGAGAAGAGAGCCTATGGGAGACAAAGAAACAGCCCACATATGAAAGAAAAGCAGGCATCACCAGAAAAGGAAGTAAACGAAATGGAGGCAAGCAACTTGCCAGATAAAGAATTCAGAGAAATGTTCATAAGGTGACTGAAAAGAATGGAAGACAAATTTGACAACTGAGTAAGAACCAAGAGAAAATGAAGAAGAACCAAGAAGAAATGAAAAATGACATCACTGCTGTAAAGAACACAATGAAAGCATCAAGAGTAGGCTAAAAGAAGCAGAGGACCACATCAGTGAGCTAGAAGACAAGGTAGGAAAAAATACCCAAGTAGAGCAGCTTCTAGAAAAAAAAAATTGAAAAGCAGGAGAGCCTAAGGGAACTTTGGGACAACAAAAAACAACAACATCCGAATAATAGGGGTTCCAGAAAAAGTGAAAAGTGAGCAAGGAATAGAAAACCTGTTTGAAGAAATGACAGAAAACTTCCCTGATAAAGGGAAGAAAAAACCCCACACAAATCTAAGAAGCTCACAGAGTCCCAAGCAAAATGAACCCCAAAAGACTGATGCCAAGGCACATTATAATTAATTGGTAAACACCAACAACAGAGTAAGAATCTTAAAAGCAGCCAGAGAGAGACAGAAAGTTACCTACAAAGGAACCTCCATCAGACTAGCAAGTGATTTCTCAAGAGAAACTCATCAGACCAGAAGGGAATGGAATGAAATATACAAAGTCATGCAAAGGAAGGTTCTGAATCCAAGAATACTGTACTCAGCAAGGCTACCAATCAAAATTGCAGGTGAAATCAGGAGGTTCACAGACAAAAAAGGACTAAGGGAATTTATTACCACCAAACAAGCAACGTAAGAAATGCTAAAGGGTCTGCTGTAAAAAAAAAGAAAGAAAGAAAGAAAAAGAAATAGGTAGTGAAGAAGGAACACATGCGTAAAGAATAAAAATCACAAAAATAAGTATCTATCAATAATAACTTTAAATGTAAATGGATTAAATCCCCCAATCAAAAGACATAGGGTAATAGATTGGATAAGAAAACAGGACCCATATATCTGCTGTCTACAAGAAACCCACCTCAGAAAAAAGGATGCACACAGACTGAAGGTGAAGAGATGGAAAAAAGATTTATTGGGTGAATAGAAATGAAAAAAACTGGAATAGCAATACTTATATCTGACAAATTAGATCTCAAAGTGAAGGATATAACAAGAGATAAGGAAGACCACTTTAGCGAAACCGGTTTGGCTCAATGGATAGAGCATTAGCCTGCAGACTGAAAGGTCCCAGGTTCGATTCCTGTAAAGGGCATGTGTCTTGGTTGCGGGCACTTCCCCAGTAGGGGGCATGCAGGAGGCAGCTGATGGATGTCTCTCATCAATGTTTCTAACTCTATATCCCTCTTCCTTCCTCTCTGTAAAAAATCAATAAAATATATATTTTTTTAAAAAAGGAAGGCCACTTTATAATACTAAAGGAAACAATTCAACACGAAGAAATAACTCTGGTAAACATTTACACACCCAATACAGGAGCACTCAAATACATGAAAAAAACTCCTAGAGAATATCAAGGGAGAGATTGACAGCAATATAGTCATAGTAGCAGACTTTAATACCCCACTATCACCATTGAACAAATTCTCTAAACAAAAAATCAGCAAAAAAATATCAATCATAAATGACTCACTAGATCAGATGTAATTAATTGACATCTTCAGAACATTTCACCCCACAGCCACAGAGTATACATTCTTCTCTAGTGCACATGGGTCATTTTCAAAGATAGACCATATGCTGTGTCATAGGCAAAGCCTCTTCAAATTCAAGAAGATAGAAATCATATCTCAGATCACAGTGACATAAAACTGGAAATCAACTACCATAAAAACAATCTAAAGAAATCAAACACATGGAGACTAAACAGCATGCTATTAAACAATGACTGGGTAACCAGAGAGATCAAGGAAGAAGTAAGAAATACCATGGCAACAAATGACAATGAAAACACAACAATCCAAAATCTATAGGACACAGCAAAAGCAGTCTTGAGAGGGAAGTTCATAGCTCTACTGAAAAAAACACACACACAACAACAAGAAACAATGGTAATAAATTACTTAACCCTACAACTCAAAGAGTTAGAGAGCAACAAGAAAAGCCCACTGTAAGCAGAAGAAAGGAAATAATAAAGATCAGACTGGAGATAATGACATAGAGACTAAAGAAGCAATACAAAAGATCAACAAAACCAAGTGCTTGTTCTTAGAAAGGATAAACAAGATTGATGAACCTCTAGCCAGGCTTACCAAGAAGCAAAGAGAGAGGATCCATATAAACAAAATCAGAAATGAAAGAGGTGAAATAACAACAGACCCCACTGAAATACAAAGGATTGTTACAAAATACTATGAACAACAATTCTATTCTAACAAACTGGACAACTTGGAGGAAATGGACATATTCCTAGAAAAATATAACCTTCCAAATCTAAATCAGGAATAATATAAACATCTTTTTTTATTTAATCAATCTTTATTTTTCAGATTATTACAGTTGTTCCTCTTTTTTCTTCCAATAGCTCTCCTCCACCCAGCTCCCACCCTCCCTCTGCCCTTACCTCCCCCCGCATTGTCCTCATCCAGTTTCTCCCTACACCCTTCTCACCCCTTTCCCCCTGAGAATTGTCAATCCACTCCCTTTCTCTGCCCCTGATTCTATTACATTCACCGTTTATTCTCTTCATCAGAATTTTTATTCAGTTGATTTTTAGGTCCACTTGTTGATAGATATGTATTTGTTGTTCATAATTTTTATCTTTGCCTTTTTCTTCTTCCTCCTCTTCTTAAAGAAAACCCTTAAGCACCCTGGTTTGGTGGTAATGAACTCCTTTAGCTTTTTCTTATCTGTGAAGCTCTTTATCTGCCTTTCAATTCTGAATGATAACTTTGCTGGGTAAAGTAATCTTGGTTGTAGGTTCTTGCTACTCATCACTTTTAATATTTCTTGCCACTTCCATCTGGGCTGCATAGTTTCTGTTGAAAAATCAGCTGAAAATTGTATGGGTGCTCCCTTTTAGGTAATTAACTTTTTCTCTTGCTGCTTTTAATATTTTCTCTTTATTTTTTGCTCTTGGCATTCTAATTATGATGTGTCTTGGTGTGGTCCTCTTTGAATTATTTTGTTTGGGATTCTGTGCGCTTCCTGGACTTGTAAGTCTATTTCTTTCACCAGGAAGTTTTCAATCATTATTTCTTTAAATAGGTTTTCAGTATCTTGCTCTCTCTCTTCTTGCACCCCCATAATTCTGATGTTGGTATGCTTGAAGTTGTCCCAGAGGTTCCTTACACTATCTTCACATTTTTGGATTCTTTTTTCTTTTTTCTTTTCCAGTGTAGTGTTTTTTGCTTCCTTGCATTTTAAATCTTTGACTTGATTCTTGTGTTCCTCTAGTCTGCTGTTAGATTTCTGTATATTTTTTATTTCAGTCAGTGTATACTTAATTTCTAGTTGGTCCTTTTTTATCTACTCTTGTGTCTCGCTAAATTTATCCATCTTTTCAGGGAAATTCTTGAAAAACCTTATAACTGTGGTTTTGAACTCTATATCTTCTCGTTGGTTTTCCTCCATTTCTTTCATTTGTGGTCTGTTCCTTTGTCTCTGCATTTTCATTGCTTCCCTGAATTGGTAGAGTAGCTTTGTGTGCTAGGTGTCCTATCCCAATAGCTTCACCTCCCCAGTTACCTGAGGTGGACACTCTTGGTGCACCCCTTTGTGGACTATGTGTACAGCCTTGTTGTAGTTAAGTCTTGATTGTTCTTGGTATCACTGGTAGGAATTGACCTCCAAGCCCATTGATTGTGAGGATCAGTTGGGTTTATGCTGGGAGAACTTCTGTGCTGGAGTCAGCCTTATGATACAAGACTTGCAAAATTGCAAAAGCCTCTGTGTTCAGTTTGAATGGGATGGAGTCTCAGAGCTGAGCAGAGACAGCCTTGGCTTCCCTTCAGCCCCATCCTATGTGGCTCCTGAATCTCAGTGTCTCTTGGTAATCGCTGTAGCCCTCTTTGTGCACCTCACTCACATGTGCACCTCCAGACCTCTGCCTTTCGTGGATCCCCTGAGTTTCTGTGTGCTCTGGGGACCCGTATGAGTCTGGGTCCCCAGGATCTCACCCGAAACTAGGGTTCAGTGCAGTCGGAAGTGGAGTTCAGCACAGTTAGGAGATTCTGTCTCCCTCCCACTAGAGAAAGCCAGTGGCACAATCAGCAGTCAGCCCTCTGTGTGCACACTCACATTCGCGCACCTCCAGACGTCTGCCTTTCCACGGCTCCCCTAAGATTCCATACACTGCTTCCTTTTCACAGCAGTCCAGACTCCCCTGTATGAGTCTTGCCTGGAACTGAGGTTCATTGCAGTCAGATCTAGTATTCAGTGCAGTCAGGAGTTTCCATCTCCTCCCACCAGAGGACACCAGCCAGACACCCACCACCCATCCTCTCCACTCGCATTTCTGTACCTCAGCTTTTTGCAGCTCCTCTGAGTCTCTGTGGCCCCTCTCTTTTCTTCTCATTGTAGAATTTCCACTCGGCCAGCTTTCCTGTGGTTTTGGATGACGCCCTTTCTATCTTTTAGTTGTAGTTTTGAAATTGTTGTGCAAGGCAGCAGTTTAGGTGTTTACCTATGCCGCCATCTTGGTTTCTCCTGAATATAAACATCTAAATAGGCCAATAATTATGGAAGAGATTGAAGCAAACAACAAAAAGTTTCCAGTAAACAAAAGCCCAGGGCCAGACAGCTTCACAGGGGAGTTTTAACAAACATTCAAGGAAGAATTAAAACTTATCCTCCTCAGACTTTTTCAAAATATTCAAGAATAAGGAGCACATCCAAGCTGCTTCTATGAAGTTCACATCGCCCTAATACAAAAACCAGATAAAGACAACACAATGAAAGAGAATTACAGGCCAATATCCCTCATGAACATAGATGCCAAAATCCTCAACAGAATTCTAACAAATCGGGGAATCCAAGATGGCAGCATAGGTAAATACCTACACTGCTGCCTCTCACAACAATTTCAAAACTACAACCAAAAGACAGAACGGACATCATCCAGAACCACAGGAAAACTGGCTGAGTGGAAATTCTACAACTAGAAGTTAAGAGAGGGGCTCACAGAGACCCAGAGGAGCTGCAAAAAGCTGAGGTACGGAGATGCGCCCGCGTGGAGAGAGCGGGTGCCGGAGAACCTGGCTGGCTTTCTCTGGCGGGAGGGAGACGGAGACTCTCAAAGGCATTGAACCCCTTATCCTACGACACTAAACCCCAGATCCAGCCGAAACTCATACAGGGGAAGTTTGGACTGTGAAAAGGGAGAGGTGCATGAAAATTTAGGAGAGTCGCAAAAGATCAGAAGTCTGGTGATGCCCACGGCACTGCACACAGAGGACCGGCTTCTGATTGTGCCACTGGCTTTGACGAGTGGGTGGGAGATAGACCCTCCCAACTGCACCACTTCTAACTTCACTAAATCCCAGTTTCGGGTGAAACCCTGGGGACCTAGACTAATATGGTCCCGGAGCACAGGGAAGCTGGAAAGGCAGCAGTTTAGAGGCACTGCAAGAGCGCGCACACAAGGGACTGCTCCAGTGATTACCCAGTCACGTGAGACTCAGGGGCCGTGGAGGGCGGGGCCGACTGGAAGGCAAGGCGGTCCCTTAAGCCCTGAGACTCCACCCATCCCAAGCCCAATAGAGAGGCTTCTGCTGTTTTGCAAGTCTGGTATCATAAGGCTGAATCCAACACAGAAGTTCTCCTGGCATAGTGAAAATGCCGAGACAAGGGAAGGGATCACAAACAAAAGAAATGGAGGAAAACAAACTACTGGATATAGAGTTCAAAACCACGCTTATAAGGTTTTTCAAGAATATCCTAGAAAAAAATGGATATATTTAGCAAGACCCAAGAGGAAATGAAAAAGAACCAACTACAGATGCTAAAGAACCAACTAAAAATTAAACATACACTGACTGAATTAAAAAATATTATACAGAGACCTAACAGCAGACTAGAGGAAGGCAAGAATCAAGTCAAAAATTTGAAATATAAAGAATCAGAAAACACTCAACTGGATAAACAAGAAGAAAAAAGAATCCAAAAATGTGAAGATAATGTAAGGAGCCTCTGGGACAGCTTCAAGCGTACCAACATCAGAATTATGGGGGTGCCAGAAGAAGTGAGAGAGCAAGATACTGAAAACCTACTTAAAGAAATAATGACTGAAAACTTCCCACATCTGGTAAAAGAAATAGAATTACAAGTCCAGGAAACACACAGAACCCCATATAAAAGGAATCCAAAGAGGACTATACCAAGACACATCATAATTAAAATACCAAGAGCAAAAGACAAAGAGAGAATATTAAAAGCAGTAAGAGAAAAACAGTTCATTACCTACAAGGGAGCACCCATACGACTGTCAGCTGATTTCTCACCAGATATGATGCAGGCCAGACAGGAGTGGCAAGAAATATTCAACATGAGGAATAGCAAGAACCTACAACCAAAGCTATCATTCAGTGTTGAAGGGCAGATAAAGAGCTTCACAGATAAGAAAAAGCTAAAGGAGTTCATCAACTCCAAACCAGTATTATATGAAATACTGAAAGGTACTCTTTTAGAAGAGGAAGAAGAAAAAGGTAAAAGATAAAAAATTATGAACAACAAATACATATCTATCAACAAGTGAATCTGAAAATTAAGGGAATTGAAGATTTGATCAACAGAATAAACTGGTGAATATAATAGAATCAGGAGCACAGAAAGGGAGTGGACTGATAATTCTCAGGGGGGAAGAAGGGAGGGGTGTACAGGGAGAGACTGGACAAAAATCATACACTTATGGATGAGGTCAATGGGAGGGAGGTAAGGGTAGAAGGAAGGGTGGGAGTCGGGTGGAGAGGAACTAAGGAGGGGAAAAAAGAAACAAATGTAATAATCTGAATAATAAAGATTTTTTAAAAATAAATAAAAAATTAAAAAAAGACTAAAAAAAAAATTCTAACAAATCAGATCAAGCAGTATATCAGAAAGATCATACACCATTTCCAAGTAGGATGTATCTAGGAATGCAAGGATGGTACAATATCCACAAATTAATAAACATGATACATCACATAAACCAACTGAGAGATAAAAATCACATATTCATATCAATTGATGCAGAAAAAGCATTTGACAAAATCCAACACCCTTTCTTTCTTTTTTTTTAAATATATTTTATTGATTTTTTACAGAGAGGAAGGGAGAGGGACAGAGAGTTAGAAACATCGATGAGAGAGAGACATCGATCAGCTGCCTCCTGCACATCCCCCACTGGAGATGTGCCTGCAACCAAGGTACATGCCCTTGACCGGAATCGAACCTGGGACCTTTCAGTCCGCAGGCCTACACTCTATCCACTGAGCCAAACCGGTCTCGGCCAACACCCTTTCTTGATAAAAACTTTCAACAAGGTGGGAATAGAAATATCATACCAAAACACAATAAAAGCTATATGTGAAAAACCCACAGCTAACATCATATTCAATGGGCAAAATCTAAAACCACATCCCCTAAGAATTGGAACAAGACAGGGATGCCCACTCTGTTAGCAGATGAGTGAATTAAAAAACTGAGGTACATCTACACAATGGAATACTATACTTCTATAAATAAGAAGGAATTCTTACCATTTGTAGCAACCCAGATTGAACTGGAGAGCATTATGCTAAGTTAAATAAGCCAATCAATGAAAGAAAAATACCATCTGATCTCACTCATTGATAGATAATAAAGGACATTGCAAACTGATGAACAAAAAAATAGATACAGAGACTGTAAAGCATCAGACTGTCAAATTACAGCATGAAGGTTAGGGAGAGGTGGGGTAGATAAGAGATCAACCAAAGGACTTGTATGCATGCATATAAGCATAACCAATGGTCACAAGACACTGAGGGGTAGGGCATGAATGGGAGTGGGGTGGAGGGGCAGTCAGAAGGTATGTACACATGTAATACATTAATAAAAAAAACAATTGAATCTAAAAATCCAAATAAGTGAACAAGATAAATGAGTATTTCATAATATAGAGTCAGAGGCATGGAAATATGGAATAGAATGATGAATCTCAGAGGGAAGAAGAGAAGGGGCTGCTGGAAGAGATTAACCAAATATCGTATACATGCATTATCTAAGGACACAGACAATAGGGTGGTGAAGGCCTGTGGTGGGACTGCAACCAGGTGGAGGGAGAAAGGGAAGGCGAGGAGGACATCGGCAATACTCTCAACAATAAAGACTTAAATTTCTTTTAAAAGGATAAGTAAAAACAGAAAGTAACAAGTGTTAGTGAGGATGTGGAGAAATTGGAATCTTTGTGCAATTCTGGTGGGATTGTAAAATGGTACACCTGCTATGAAAAACAACATGACGTTTCCCTTAAAAATACCAAAATACAAAAATACCAGATATCATACATCTGCACATGTATCCAAAATAACTGAACACAGGGTTTCCGAGTGATATTTTGCACAACCAAGTTCAGAGCAGCCATAGTCATGCTAGTCAAGAAGAGGCGGGAGGACGCCAAGACCGGTTTGGCTCAGTGGATAGAGCATCGGCCTGCGGACTGAAAGGTCCCAGGTTGGATTCCGGTCGGGGGCATGTACCTTGCTTGCGGGTACAACTCCAGTAGAAGGCGTGCAGGAGGCCGCTGATCGATGTCTCTCATCGATGTTTCTGACTTTCTATCCCTCTCCCTTTCTCTCTGTAAAAAATCAATAAAATATATATTTTTTTAAAAATGAAGAGGCGGGAGGCAATCCAAGTGCTCATCAGCGAATGGGTGAGCAGCGTGCAGCACCCAGGCAATGACTGCTGCCCGGACTTCCCAGGGAAAAAATCCCAGCTACAACGTGATGAACCCTGCTACAAGTGAAGTGAGCCAGTAACAGAAGGACAAATACTGCATCATTCCACTAATGCGTGTGTGTAAGTAGTCACACTTACTGTCATCCTCCATCCATAGACCCAGCGTCAGACAGTCTTCCTCACCGAGGGCGCTACATGGTGACCGACCAGGAGTCCTCCGTCCTCCATCAGCAGTGTCATCCCTGCACTCCTGTGGGCAAGTTACCTACGGCATCGTTTGTGTCACTGGTTGCTAGTCCCTCTCCGTATCTCTCAGACGTGTCCTGGTTGGAGGCCCCCTCTTATCATCAGTCTCCTTCATTGGCTGCCTCCTCCTCCTTGTCCTTGTCTGCGATTGTGAGCATTGCCCATGTTTCTGGAACTTGCTTTCTTTCTAAGCCTCCTTGCTTGGGTTCCTGGGTAACTTTTCCTGAAGTATCTGAAATTTGAGTGGTAGTGAGGACTCTTTCCACTGCAAGGGAGGAACACTGAATTTAAACCGGTTTTTATTTTTTCAGGGTTTTTAGACTCATGCAACTAAAATATCCAGGGCTAGATCTGTCCATCTTCAGGCACAGCAGGGTCCTCGGAGATCACTGTTTTTCATCTCTTTGCTCCGTTTTCCCGGCTGGTGTGACTGGAAGCCCGACTGTGTTTATGCAGCAGCCCTGGCAGCTTGGTGCACAGACCCACTGCCTCAGTGACCCCCAAAGAACGTAGCCGCTCCTGCCCCAGGGTCCCACCATGTGCTAACAGAGCATGCTTCAGCCGTGTGCTAGTTCCCTGTGGCTGCCACAGTTCGGAGCAGCTGGGTTGCAATAGCAGTGTATCCCTTGGTCCTGGCGGCTGGCGGCAGTGTGCTGGTGAGCCACCCAGCCCAGACTGAGGCGAACCATCCTGCTTCCCCAGAGGCTGCTGCTTCCTGGGTTCGTGTCCGCATCACCCCGCTTGCCTCCGTCTCACATTGCCTTCTCCCCTTCTGCCCGTCCAATCGCCCCTGTGTTTCTTCTACAAGGACGTGCGTGACCACTTTACCTCAAACCCCTTCGCTTAGTTACATCTCTAAAGGTCCTTGTCCCACACACCCAGGGTCCTGCACTCAGACATGGCTGTGTCTTTGGGGAGCCGACACTCGACTCGTTGCAGTGGACATGCAGGCCATGCAGCCTCAGAAGACTCCTGCTGGCACCACTCTGAAATGTGTGATTGAACAAGGGACCCCTCCCTTTTGTTCTGCTCTGGGCCCCATCCATTCCGGCCAGTTCTGGTCCTTAGACTCTGAGAAATCTTTACGCAGGATCTGCCCAGGTCGCTTTCCAGGCCAGCGGCCCAAACTGTGTAGCTTTCTCATCCCTGCACCCTCTGTCTTGGATAAAGACTAGGAAGGGAATAGGAGGGACCGGAGAGCATCTCACTTAGGCTATAAGGAAGCCTTCCCACTGGAGGCCACCTTTAAACTAGGATGTGAAGGATGAAGAGTCAGCTGAGAATTAGCAAAGTGAGCATGTGCTGAGGCAGAGAGAAGAGCATTTGCAGAGAAGTGGAGGTCATTACGGACAGCATGTCTGTCCATCTTCCTATTGCTAAAGGCGGGGCCAGGCTGTCAGGGATGTGACCACAGAGTTGTTCCCACTGGGCTGGAGAAAGCGGGGGGTTAACCAAGGTGGTAGGAGGCAGACAGGCTGTCTAGAATGACACAGTCACTTTCTTCCAAGTCTTTTGTCACTTCCCTCTCCAGTATGTTCTGCCTGGTTGGCCAGAATTGAGCAAAAGCAAAGGTTCCTCTAGTTACTTCCTCTGCCTTCTAACAGACAGCAGCATCAGCAAGAAAATAAAGAACTGGCCAGAATCTCAGCACTTAGTTCGCCAAGACCATCTGCGGGACCCATGTCACTGAGCCGCATTTGCGTTAAGTGGGGAATAAGTGGGGAGACGATGGATGCAGCAGGAAGTGGTCCCGAAAGCCCTGGGGAGCCACTCAGATGCGTTTTTAGAAATTGGGCTCCTACCTCAATCCTGATATCAAATTAATTCTAGAAAGAGCAAAAATATTAAAGTGATAAAAGAAATGAAGCAAAGCAAAATATACATAAAACAATTAGAATACTGGAATATGGGAGGAAATGCTATACATTGGAAAGGGGAAGGCTTTCTAAGCAAGACACAAATCTGAGAAGTGATAAGACAAAACATTGATACATTTTAATGGGTAAACAAATCTAAATTTCCACAGGGGAAAAAAGATACAAAATCAAAAGACAAATTGTAAATCAGGAAGAATATTCACAACATATATAACAAAGCATGAGCTAATTTTCCTGATATAAAAATACCTCTTAAATATTAATAAAAGGAAGACCAACAACCCAATAGCAAAACAAAGCTGACAGAGGACAAGAATAGGTAGTTTATAAGAACAGAACTTCAAGTAGTATCTAAACACACCAAGTGATACTCAGCCTCACCATTGATTAAAGAAACAGTGAAATAGCAGTGTCCCCCATCACACCAACAAAGATCAAGAGGCTTGACAAGACACTAGGTTTAAGAGGAAGTGTAAACACAGCACCTCACACAGTGTTGGTGTGAGCTCATGTTGGTACAACTTGGAAGGAAATTATGAATTAGCAATCAGAAATTAAAAATATAAAAGAAAAAAAACACCATTGACCCAGGAACTCTAGTTTCAAGACTTTGTCCTGAACATAATCTCAAATATGAGTAAGATGTTTGTTTGCTCACAGTAATTTTATTTGTAGTAGCAAAAATTGGAAATATTTTTTCCAGTCAGTTGGAAAAGGAATGTATAAAAATTTTACATATAAGAAATATTACAGCTGAGACCAGTTTGGCTCAGTGGATAGAGTGTCGGCCTGTGGACTGAGGGGTCCCAGGTTCGATTCCGGTCGGGGGCATGTACCTTGCTTGCGGGCACAACTCCAGTGGGGGGTGTGCAGGAGGTGGCTGATCGATGTCTTTCTCTCATCGATGTTTCTGACTTTCTATACTTCTCCCTTCCTCTCTGTAAAAAATAAATAAAAATATATTTTTAAAAAAAGAAAGAAATATTACAAAGCCATTTTTAAAATAAGGTGGATTTTATGGGCTCTGATATTTAAAAATTTCCAAGAGATCCTGGTGGGAGCATAAAAGTCTGAATGTTATACACCTACTAGTGACAGAGACAGAGACTGAGATGAGACAAAGAGACAGACAAACAGACAGACACTATGCACGGAATATGTCTGGAAACTTCCATAAGAAAATGGTAAGAGGCCGAAACCAGTTTGGCTCAGTGGAGAGAGCATTGGCCTGCAGACTGAAAGGTCCCAGGTTTGATTCTGGTCAAGGGCATGTATCCTGGTTGCGGGCACATCCCCTGTAGGGGGCGTGCAGGAGGTGGCTGATCGATGTCTCTCATCGATGTTTCTAACTCTCTATCCTTCTCCCTTCCTCTCTGTAAAAAAATCAATAAAATATATTTTTTTAAAAAAAGAAAGTGGTAAGAGTAACTATCTCTGGGGTCGCTGTGAAACCTCACTTTCATTATATAAACTTACTCTTTGAATGTTACCATGTTATTGTTTTCCTATAAAATTTGTAATGAAAAGTATTAAGAGGATGAGATGCCAGGAGGGGGAGAAAGAAAATAAGAATTAAAATAATTCTTACAAAGAAAAATAATAAAATCCCCTCCCCCGAGGAAACTACTGACAAGTATTGTATTCACCTTCTTCCAGAACTGTTCCCATGTTTATACTAATATGGTTAAATCAAATTTTCCTTTAAGTCATGGGTTGTTATACTCTCCCCACTACTTTCCTTCACCAGCTTGGAACGTTCTTGCCCTCGAGGAGGCTTGGGGGAGGTCTGGAAAGCAAGACTTCTTGGTTTTTGCTCCAAAATACTAAGCCCACAAAGGACTATAGAGGGTTTGCAGATCTAGAGGGGAGGAAAAAAAGATTCAGGAACAAGAGACACTGAAAAAGACCTGTACAGCACGTGGACTTGCAGATCTGCCTCGCTGGGACAGAGAACAAAGCAAGTTAGCAGCATCTACAAATTGAAGTCGGTAGAGGAGGGAGAGGGGAGCAGAGAAGCATGAGGCAGAAGAAAGGAGAAGTTAACGCAGAGCTACATGCTAAAAATACACTGGAGGAGGGAGCTGAGTAATAATGCGATCAGATAAGAAAAGCAAGTACTTTCCATTCGTGTGAAGAGCAGGAAAAAGCAGCTGACAGAAAAGATAATGCCAACACACACAGCTTATCCACTGGAGAAAGCATTCTACCTCAAATGCCAATTAAAACAATGAGATGGCATCTTCCTCTATCAGACTGGTGAGCAAGGTGGATGTTAACCTGTGGGGGCGCCTGTGCAGGTGGGAAAAAGGCGCCCCTTTGTGGGCAGAATCACCGTGAAGGTGCATCCTAGACACCAGTCCTTTCAGTCCCTTGCCTGGACCTTTTGCAAGCAGAACTGGATCCCTCGGCAAAATATAAAAATGGCTCTGAATACTGTATTCAGAAAATGTGGAAAAATAACCCCGGCCCATTCCTCGGGTAACTTTTTATTGTTTTACCTGTGGCTTTAACACAAAATTCTAAATAACAATTATGCCGCTATGTCTTGATCTATTGATTTGAAGCTACATTGTCTCCATTGCTATAAAAGAAGTAAATTCAGCTCAACTTCACTCTCCCCTTTCTTGTTTCCTCTGTTTTGTGATATTATTTGTAGTTAATTTCTGCAGTCCATATTCTTTTTTAATCCTCACTCGAGGATATTTTCCCAATGATTTTTACAGAGAGTGGAAGGTAGGACATGGAGGGAGGAGGGGGAGAGACAGAGAGAAACATTGATGTGAGAGAAACACATCCATTGCTTGCCTCCTGCACGAGCCCTGACCAGGGCCCAGGCTGAGAAGGAGCCTGCAACCAAGGTACATGCTCTTGACCGGAATCAAACCCAGGAGCCTTCAGTCTGCAAGCCAATGCTCTATCCACTGAGCCAAACTGGCCCAGGCAATAAATATTTATTAAGAACCTACACACACAGTAGTCTCTTTTTTCTAGGTGCTCATTGTTCTTACGACTTTCTTAGTTTTATCTTTTTCTTGCCCCTATGAAATAGACTTGATCCTTTATTTTTTCCATTCACAGAAACCATCCTAACTCATATTTTTAATTCAGGTTTTTGCAAGTGACAGAAACTAGCTTGGACAAGCTTTAAAAAGGAGTGGGAAAGCCTTGGCCGGTAGCTCAATTGGTTAGAGCAGTGGTTCTCAACCTTTCTAATGCCTTGACCCTTTAATACAGTTCTTCATGTTGTGGTGACCCCCAACCATAAAATTATTTTCGTTGCTACTTCATAACTGTAATTTAGCTACTGTTATGAATCGTAATGTAAATATCTGTGTTTTCCGATGGTCTTAGGCGACCCTTCTAGCGGTTCTCAACCGTTGCTGTGGAGCCTAAGATCATTAGAAAATACGGATATTTACATTACGATTCAATAACAGTAACAAAATTACAGTTATGAAGTAGCAATGAAAATAGTTTTATGGTTGGGGGTCACCACAATATGAGGAACTGTATTAAAGGGTCAAGGCATTAGAAAGGTTGAGAACCACTGGGTTAGAGTGTTGTTCCTACACGCCAAGGTTGCAGGTTCAATCCCTGGTCAGGGCATATCAATGAATGCATAAATAAGTGGAACAATAGGTTGAATTCCTGCCACCCAAGTCAATAAATAAATTTTTTAAAAGAGGAGGAGGGCCGAAATCGGTTTGGCTCGGTGGATAGAGCGTCGGCCTGCAGACTGAAGGGTCCCAGGTTCGAATCCAGTTAAGGGCATGTACCTTGGTTGCGAGCACATCCCCAGTGGGGGGCGTGCAAGAGGCAGCTGATCGATGTCTCTCTCTCATCGATGTTTCTAACTCTCTATCCCTCTCCCTTCCTCTCTGTAAAAAATCAATAAAATATATTTAAAAAAAAAAAAGAGGGGGAGGTGCAAAGCTGAGAAACCCACAGCAAGGATGCAGGCTTCCCCCTGCAGTGCCGCCCTCACAGCCTCATGTCACAACCTCAAGCTCCTCTTGGGTCTCTGGTCCGTGGTGTCGATGTGGCTGCCGAGACAAGTCCAGAGAAAGGGGATGTGGACACCAAGCTCTAGACTGGCATCTATAACACCAACGTTGTTATTTCTTCATTAGAAGGTGTTGTGTGAGAACAGACTTGTTTGGATGAAAATCAGACAATGTGTCCCCTATCCCACGGTGGCGTTGCCTGGACCAGACTACCATGCCCAGAAGTTTGGTCTCTGTCCCTGGGAGCACCCAGAAGTTTCTTTGCAGCAACTCTTCCAGGCCAATTACTCCGCTCCTTTTTACGCAGCCCTCACTTGGTGCACCAAAGCTTCGGGATTTGTTGGGAAGGACGTGCAAGAAAGTTGACCTCCCCACCTGTGTGTTCTTCCTTTGTGTACACAGGGCGCATGCCTGCCTTCTGTGGCAGCCTTTAGCCCACCCAGCAGGACCCGTGCCAGGCCCCAGCGGTGCTGGAGAGCCTACTTCAGAGCAGCAGGCACAGGGTAAGCACTAAATAGCTGTGCACTTTGTAAAAGTCCTGTTTGTCAAGAGCCCTGGCCCTGGGATCACTCCTCCCCAACTTTAACTCCACTATACCATATACTAGTTGAAAAGTGTTAACTGCTGTAACAAACTCCTCTGACTTAGTGGCTTTACCCAAATAGAAAAATAAGACATAATGTTATAGTAATATATAGAGATATTTAAAAAATGTTTTAAAAAGTTAAAAAGGTTTTAAAAGGTTTGAGTTAGCTTTCTTGAAACTTAAAGTGTGATATTACGGACACATTCCTCACTGCCCTGAAGTATGTGTACCCTGTAGATAAGGATTTGAACTTCAGTTACTGACTCAGAGTGACTTGTTAAGGTAACCATTTGTGTGAGTGATGTTCTCTTTCTAGATAACAACATGTAGCCCCTCGCCCTGTTTGAGATTATCATGTGTGCATTGACGTCATTCATTGATAGCCACCTGAACTGCTGTGGGTACGAAATAGGCTTTAAAAATGGGTCCTGGCCAGCCAACTGTGCTTACCTATCGAGACGGCCACAAAGGCATGTCCTTTTGTTGGTCCAGCAAGGGACACCACTCCACACTCTTCTCCCTGCCAGACCACAGAAGAACAGCCAGTACCTCCCGATGGAGATGCCACCGAGCCCAGCTGCCGGATCCTGGAGGACAGCACCACTGGGATTCCCATTAAGCCTATACCTGAAGCATCAGGAATTGTGTGAGTAATAAAGTGCTGTGTGATTTGCAATTGCATATGTTTCATGTGGTATAATTCCTCTGGCAGTTAATTGAATTATTTTGAGTAAGCTTAAAACTGAAATTAAAGCTTCTAGTCTTTTTGGTCCTAAGCCTGCCCTTGGTCCTGCTTGCGTAGGGAAGCCTCTTCACTAGCAACTACTTGAATGTCCCAACATTTGCACGGTTAAAGTTTATCTAAAGGGACGCCTTAGATAAATACCCCAGATCCTTTCCTGGGAGCAAGTTGGGCATGTAAATAAATAACTTATTTTAAAACCTGGAAATAGCCTAACCAGTGTGGCTCAGTGGTTGAGCACTGACCTATGAACCAGGAGGTCTCGACTAGATTCCCTATCAGGGCATATGTCCCGGTTGTGAGCTTGAGCCCCAGTATAGGGTGTGAAAGAGGCAGCCAATCAATGATTCTTTCTCATTATTGATGTGTCTATCTCTCTCTCCCTCTTCTTTCCTCTCTGAAATCAATAAAAAAATATATTTTTTAAAATAATAATAATAAAAACCTGGAAATGGCCCTGACCTGTGCATCTCAGTTGGTTGGAACATCCACCCATGCACTGAAGATCACAGGTTCGATTCCAGGTCAGGGCACATGCCGAGGTTGCAGAGTCTATCCCTGGCCGAGTACAGGAGGCAACCAATGGACGTATCTCTCCGACATTCATGTCTCGCTCGCTCTCACTCTCTCCCTTCCCCCTTTTCTAGAATAACTAATTAATACATACATACATACATACATACATACATATATAAGGAGAGCCTGGAAAGACATTGTCTTATAGTTCTGGAGGTAAGAAAGCTGACAGCAAGGCATTGGCAGGACCATCCTTCCTCCGAAATGTGCAGGAATCTTTCTTGCCCATCCCAGCTCCTAATGGTTCCCAGCTGCCGGTGTTCTTGCTCACGGGTGCATCACCCCAGTCCACCCTGTGCATATCAATAGTCCTGTGGTTTGGACTCCTGACCTTTCCTCCCTAGAGATAACATCTAGGCCTCAGTTGTATTTCAGCTCTGGGCGCAGAAAAGCAGCAAAACCAGACAAGTGACCTCAAAGCTGACCTCAGGACCAGCGGCATCGGACAATGACCCCCCTGCCCTGGCACCAACAACAATCCATGGGGACCACAACCCTGAAAGGACACCCCTGGAAAGCTGCTGGATATCTGTTGATCTCTTCCCCGGATCTCCACTAACATCTCCATCCTTAGACCCTTAGGATGAGGAGCCAGCATGCTCTCCCCGGAGCAGCCTGTGCCTTTCCCTGCCCCTCCCCCAACCTCACCCTCAGAGTGTCACCATTAGCTTCCTTACTCTCAAGCCCCAAGGGCCCTTCCTTTGCCTTTTTTCGAAGCCCATTTCTTCTAGGAATCACTTCTTCTACCTCTGTGATTTACCAAATCACTGTTCCCTTAGAGTTTGGGTCTCAGCTCTGAATTCTTTCCCAGCCAGAACCCAAGCACCAAGGCTGCTGACTTCAGGTCGGGTCTGACTGCACCAGCCAGCACTTGGAGCTGTTCCGGCCCATAACATTACTACAGGAGAAAGAGAGCAGGGATAATGTATGTGGAGTCTCTATTTTTTCTTACAATTGCATATAAGCCTACAATTATCTCAAAATAAAAAAAATTTTTTTGACAAAGGGGAAGTGGACCTGGTTGTTACGTATTACCTACCTCCCAGCTGGTACTTAACTTCCTCAACTCCTAGGAAGTGGTGCTGTTATGCTCCTGTTTTATAGATAAGGACACGAGGCTCAGTGACTTGCCCACAGTGCCGCAGCGAGCACGCAGTGCGTGTGCCTCTAGGCACTATCCTAGGGTCTCAATGTCAGCCACCACGCTGCCGAAGGCAGGCTCCTCGCAGAGATTCTCTTCAGGGAACTCAGCTCCCAGTCTCTCAGTTCTGGCCTCCGTGTCTCCTCTTCCTCAGCACCTCCTTTTTCGGGCCATGTATGTATCCATCTCCCCTTTCAGGGAAATTCAGCAGCAAGAAATAGAACCTACCATTCATCTGGCTTTAAACTCCAAGGAAATGCCACCTCACATAATCAGATGAGGCAGCTTCACAGTTGGCTGAATCAGCCACTCCATTATATCAGTAAAAACTAACTTCTTGGCCTGGCTGTTTGGCTCAGTGAATAGAGCATTGGCCCATGGACTGAAAGGTCCTGGGTTTGATTCTGGTCAAGGGAATGTACTTGGCTTGTAGGTTCATCCCTTCCCTGTTTGAGGCATGCAAAAAGCAACCAATCGATGTGTCCCTCTCTCATCAGTGTTTCTCTCTCTCCTGGTCCCTTCCACTTCCTCTAAAAATTAATGGAAGAATATCTTTGGGTGAGGATTAACAATAAATAAACAAACAAACAAACAAAATACAGTGGTACCTTGAGATACGAGTGCCCTAACATATGAGATTTTTGAGATAAGTGCCGTCGAGTGAGCGATTTTTTGCTTTGAAATACGAGCAACATTTGAGATACGAGTAATCGCGCGGATCGGCGGCTGCACACGACCCACCAGTTTACCGAGACTCCAGCGTCTCATAGTTTCCCATGCCTCAGTCAGTGTGCTTGTTTACCTCGTTGTCGAAGCATCTTTTGTGCATTTACATACTTTATCACATTTCTTTTTGTAACCATGGGTCCGAAGAAAGCGAGTGGAAAGGTCAGTGCTCAGAAGAGGATGATGTCTATTGAATTAAAGCGTGAAATCATAGAAAAATATGAGCAAGGTGTGCGAGGGTGGCTGACTTGGCGAGGCAATACGGGCGTAGTACTTCAAGGATATGCACTGTGCTTAAACAGAAGGAGTCCATAAAGGGTATAACACCAGCTAAGGGCGTTACAATAATTTCTAAGCTCCGTAGCTCTCTCCATGAAAAGATGGAGAATCTACTGATGGAGATACATTAACACAGGGCATCATATGCGAGAAGGCGAGAGCGATTTACGGTGATTTGCTGGAGCAGACCCCGAGCACTTCCATGGACAAAGCATCGAAAGACTCATTTAAAGTCAGTAGAGGCTGGTTTGATAACTTCAGGAAAAGGTCCGGCATTTACTCCATCATCAGGCATGGTGAGGCAGCAAGTTCGGATGTGAAGGCAGCTGAGGATTATCTCAAAACTTTTTCCGAACTGATAGAAGCCAAAGGATATATCCCCCAGCAAGTCTTCAACTGTGACGAGACAGGGCTTTTCTGGAAGAAGATGCTGAATAGGACTTATATAATGGCAGAGGAGAAGGTGATGCCAGGCCACAAACCCATGAAGGATAGGCTAACTCTCGCACTGTGCACCAATGTGAGTGGCAACTGCAAGATCAAGCCTCTGCTCGTATACCATTCGGAACACCCCAGAGTCTTTAAGTCACATAAGATTTTAAAAGATAAACTGCAAGTTATGTGGAAGGCAAACCCGAAAGCATGGGTCACCAGGCAGTTCTTTGTGGAGTGGGTAAACCTGGTTTTTGGCCCTTCTGTTAAGAAATATCTACAGGCAAACAACCTAACCATGCAAGCCCTCCTCGTCCTCGACAATGCTCCTGCTCACCCACCGAACCTTGAAGATGAACTCCTCGAAGAGTTCAAGTTTATAAAGGTTGTCTACCTACCTCCCAACACCACTCCTATCCTGCAGCCCATGGATCAGGGGGTGATTTCTAATTTTAAAAAGCTGTACATCAAGCACCTGTTCCGGCACTGCTTTGAGGTGACGGAGAACACAAACCTCACCCTTCGAGAGTTCTGGAAGAACCACTTTAACATCGTGATATGCCTCAGAATTATTGATCAGGCCTGGCTGGGTGTTACAACAAGGACTTTGACCTCTGCATGGAAGAAGCTGTGGCCTGAGGCCATAGCCAAAAGGACCTTCGAAGGATTCGAACCCAAGGTGCCAGTGGAGGAGGAGATAGTGTCTCTGGGAAAATCCATGGGCCTGGAGGTGGATGAGAGAGACATGAATGAGCTCGTCGAGGAGCACTCTCTGGAACTCACCATGGAGGAGTTAAAAGAGTTGCAGTCTCAGCAACATGTGGAGGTTCTCCAAGAAATTGGTTTCGAGGAGGAGCTAGAGGTGGAGTAGATCTCTACAAGTGAGATAGAGGAGATCTTAGGAATGTGGGAGAGGGTGTCACACTTCGTGGAAAAGAAACACCCCAAAAAGTTGCTACTGGTCATGCATCGGAGCTGTTCAATGAAATTGCCTCACCCATTTCAGAAACATTCTGAAAGGGAGGAAGAGGCAAACCTGGTTGGACACGTTTTTTTGAAATCAGCCAAAAATGCAAAGACCAGTAGCAATTAAGTTCAGTGAAGATTAGTTAAGTTACATTCAGCTTAGGGATAAAGTGTAGCATTAAGAGTGTAACAAGTAGGTAAATACATTTTATAAAACCAGTTTATTCCTTTACATTCTCTTTTATTATGTTTTTATACAATATTTGTCATTTATAAATACATTTTTCTTATTGAAAAACATGTAACAAGAACAACTGGGGTGGCATTTTGGGGGCTGGAACGGATTAACGGCATTTCAATTGATTTCAATGGGGAAATTTGCTTTGAGATACGAGCAACTTGATATACGAGCAAGGTTACAGAACGAATTAAACTCGTATCTCCAGGTGCCACTGTATTGAAAAAAGGAAGATCATCTTCTTTCAGCTTTTCCACTCAGCCATTCTTGATTTTTGAGTCCACTCATAGCCACAAAATGGCAGCCATTGCTTGCAGCAGCATCCACAGGCAGTAGGGGAGCTGTTGCTTCCCTCTTGGTCTCCTGATTAACAAGGAAACACTTCACTAGAGCCCCAGCACTCCCTCCACCCATGTCCCCTGGGCCAGAACTGCCTTATGTGTCCATGCCTCAGCCAGCCAGGGAGCAAGGGAACAGGAGACCACCTCCCCTGAGAACATGAGCAGCCATAAGGCAGAAGGTAGCTGAACACAGGAGACCTAACACAAAAGAGGAAGAGAAATGCTTGCGTCTTGCAAAAACTAAATGTTAACTCCCTGCAGGCGCAGACCTCACCTGGGATCGTCTGCTCCCTCTATAAGTGCAACCCCCATGGACAGTGAACTTCCGGCAGCAGGACAGTCCGCTCAGCGGTTCTCAAACATCAGTGCACAGAGGACCCGCCCAGGAGACTGGTGAAAAGGCAGGCTCAGTGGGAAGCTGGAGTCAGAGCCCAAGTCCACCTCTTCCTAACAGCTGGCTTTCCACCATGTCCTAAGGAGCTCTTGCTGTGTGCCCAGTCTGCTCCCAGGAGCTCCCGTGGTGCCTAGAACAGACTTCGGCATAAGTTCCCCTTTTTTCAGAGTGTCTCCCGACCTCCTCCACTTCTTCCTGACAGGAGAACTTGGCTCCCAGCTCTTCAGGCCTTCAGGCGTGGTGTCCTTTGCAATTCACATGAAGGGACTCTTGGCAAAGTGGTGGACCTTGTGAGTTTCCATTCTACTCTCAGTCCCTCAAGATTCCTGCCTTGCAATGGTGAACGGGTGTGTGTGTGACCACCAGCTTCTCTCCCCACTCCTCGGGTGGCCAGTTCTGTGTTCCTACCCTCTTGGGGCCACGGATTTCCCATAAGTAATGTCTCAACCGTCCTTCCAGCTTTGACTCCTGGGTCCTGGAGCACAGGTATGCATAAGAACAGGCCGTGAGCGAGAACAGTTACTCCTGAGGAGCATGGCCTTTCTCTGGGGAGAAAAGTGGTGAACCATCACTGGGTCTCATCACACAGTCGGATCCCTCAGAACATTCATCTGAATCTACAGAAGTAGGAGCAACACCCAAAGCTCCCTACCCGCTAAGGAGCTGCGCAGATCCGAGTTCCGCTAATGATCACTGATTGGCACCACATTCAAATGCAAATCTGGATTTTGTGTATATATATTTTTCCTTTGAAAAGCAAACCCTGGGAGACTGATAGTTTCAGCTTGGTTGCAAATCCGACTGGGTTTGGGGTTTTTATTCCTTCCAATTCCTGCCCCACATCAGCCTGCTCACCCCATTTCCCACAATCATCCAAACATGTTCTTTTGGAGTAGGCCTTGCATTTATAAGAGATGGGGCTCACACTGGACAGAAGTGGGTATGAGTTCCAAGAAACTGACCAGAGGTAGAGTAGCCACCCATGTTGTAAGAGATGCCCTCCTTTGCTCACTTCTCTGTGAATCTCAAGGTCTTACTATTTCACAGCTTCTAAACTAAGAATTTTTCATCGTATTTAATATCCACTGTTAAAAAACAAAATTCACCTGAGTAAATTTAAAAATCTTACTGGTTTTATTCAACAACTCATGAATCCGGCAGCATCCAATCTAGCAAATAGAAGAGCTGTACAATGCAAGAAGTTTTATAGGCAGAAGAGAGTGGGGAATAGGGGAAGCTGTAGGAGGGTTGGATTGGTTTTTGCAAAGTTAATGCTCTCAAAGGCAAATTACCTAACTGGTGCTGATGAAGCGATTCTGGATTGGTGGGTTTAAGATTCCATTTCTGGGAGAGCTGAAACTGTAATTAAGTAATTAAGCCTCCATTTGGTCATGTGGGTCTAAGCATAAGCCACTCCATTACGACAGTCTAGTCTCTCACAGCACCATGTCAACATGTTACCTTAATGTGCTGTTGAATTGTACTCAAAGAACAACTAAGTGTTTCTCAGTCTGCACTTCTAACAATCAGGATCTCATTCACACAGTAGGTGCCCAATAATTGCCACCTTGAGCTACTACATTTACAGGCAGCCCATTCCTGCCACCACCGTTCCTCTCCATCCATTGCCTACAGTCTGTGGAGTGTGTCCTCCCAAGACTAGTCTGAGGGTACAGAACCCAGTGCAAAACTGAACTATCGAGTCATGAGGACGCTTTTCCTCAGAGCTGGAGAGGCTTCAAGCGCGACTGGCTAAGTAGGCAACTGCCAAGCTCTGTGACGGAGTGGCCCCTGGCAGAGGCTGGTTAAGTGAGCGCATCTTTCTCCTCCCTGAGGCACATTGGCTTCGGTGCGAGAAAGGAAGAATATCTACAGCACAGGACGGAGGGCATTTCACCACCAGAGAGACCTGGAGTGGAGACTGAGCTCCGCTCAATAGCAGCTGTCTGACCTGCACCAAGTTCCTTAACTTCTGGAAGCTTCCTGTCCTCTTCAGTAAAATAGGGTGCTGAGTGCTATGCAGTAGGTTCCCTCTCCCATCCCGTAGTCAGACGTTCAGTCTGTCACTTTGGTACCTGTGAGGCTCCCAGGGCAGGGAACAAAGACAGAGAGTCCAGGCCAGTCAAAAGGAGGTTTAATATTGCACTCCCAGGCGAGGTTCACTGGTCCTGAGGGTACGACCGAAGAAGTCGCCTTGGGCGGGAGCTGAGGCACTTTTTTTATACAGCTGTTCAGTGAGGGTGAGGGAATTTCTGCTGTGGGCAGGGGTTCCAGGAATGGAGCCAATATCTGCGCCACCGTTTGCCTGGAGCATTGGTCTGTCACAGGTTTCAGGAAGGGTCCAGCATTTGTGTTGTCATCTGTCTGGTGCAGTAGTCTGTTACCTGTGTCACCATCGGTTGCATGCATCGGCTTCTGGGATTCCTCTGACCTAACGTACCTCATCTGGTTTTAGGTGTGTGATTTGCTTTGACCAATGGGAAATTAGCAAACGTGATCTAGCAGAGTTGGAGGCACTCTTGCACAATAGGGCTTCCTCTCTGGCTGCTAAGAACTGCTCCCGTAACCCCCCCTCCCCCTGCCCAAGTGAACAAGCAGGGCTGGATGATGAGAGGAATGTGGCAGATCCTCGATTTGTGAGTGAGGTTGTCCTAAAGTGCTCAGCTCAAGCCGCACCAGCCCAAGTCAGAATAAACCTCCAGGAAAGCCACACAACTGTGAGAAGCAACACAGGCTTGTTTTAAGATGAGACTAAATTTGGAGAAGGCTTGTTATACAGCAAAACTTGACTGAAACACCCCCTCTCACTCGGTTGATGTTGAGCCCAACATGCATACGCCTGTGCATATAAAGTGCTTTGCCAGTGCTGGGCACATGACAAATTCTCAATCAGTATTACCGCAGCGCGTGTATCTGTGAAGCCAAGACACCGGGAACCACGTTGGTCTCCCCTGAGGCAGAGGGGCGAGGAAAGAATCAGCTTATTATAGCCACTACCTGGGACCTGCATTTCTCCCCTGGGTGGCCCTAGAGACTCTGCAAGAGCACCCCATCATTGCTGGCCTTGCTAGCATGGATTTCCTTAAGGAACATTTGCACTCCTGCCCAAGTGACAAGGCCTTGAGCCTCCCAGCCACACTCCATTTCTATGCCCTAAGAGCAGCATCACCTACCCTCACATACCAGTTCCCCACAAACGCGCCACACCCTTCCCCGGCTTCAGAAGGAAGCTTGAAAGCCATATACTACTAGTAAAGGACACACAAGCTGGCACAGGCCCGCATGAGGATGTCCGTGCTGCAGGACAGCCACCACTCTTGCTTACCATGCGATCATTCATGGTGCCCCAAGAGAAAGGTGGTTTTGGTGTGGAACTAGCCTGCTCCCAGCACTGCATCCCTCCCACCTGCTCATTTCCCTACAACTTCAAAGGCTCACATCACAGCTCTGCAGACGGCGTATTTGTTAAAGCCAAACACGGGCCAACGCAAATGTCCTTCACAGGGCACATGCCTGGGTTGAGGGCTCCATCCCCAGTAGGAGGTGTGCAGGAGGCAGATAATCAATAATTCTCTCTCATCATGGATGTTTCTTTTTCTCCCTCTCTCTTCCTCTCTGAAATCAATAAAAAAATTATATTTTTTAAAAACAGGCAAAAGGAAATGGCTTGGTTCAGGAATGCATCCTAAGATGATAAAAAAATGAAGAAAGGCAAGAATGTAACTGCCCAAAACTTGGAGCCATGATTTTCCCATGGGGGAGAGAGGAGAGGGTCTGAAAGCACAGGAGTGTCCAGGACCCTGGGAGGCGGGGAGTGTCCTATTTCTTGAGGTGGTGGTTACTGACCTTGGGATTTGCTTTCTGGAAATTCCTTATGCTATCCACTTATGTGTTATGCATTTATCTATATGTGTTACATACACACCCACCCCAAAAATTTTTAATCTGTTCTATAGTATGTGTTCACACTTCTAATGACAAAGGCTCAAACCTATCCCAGGGGGTCCAGCAGGTACAGATGCCACGTGCAGGTTGCTAACCCCTCCTTCTTGTGCCAGATATAGCTTTGTGACCATTTGTGGATGCATGGGTATTGGTAAGGTGGTGATTGAAGTGGACGGTGCTTATTTCCACCACAAGGTCAGAACTCCCCTTCAGCCAACCAAAATGACAGGAGCTGGAGCAAGAGCTGGAGCTGGAGCTGAAGCCTGAGAAGGA
>JAAGEH010000024.1:4668006-4699065 GCA_011751065.1 Lasiurus cinereus
AAGAAGAAGAAGAAGAAGAAGAAGAAGAAGAAGAAGAAGAAGAAGAAGAAGAAGAAGAAGAAGAAACAGGAGGAGGAGGAGGAGGAGGAAGAAAAGGAAAAAGAGCCCTGGCCAGCTTGACTCGATGGATAGAGCATCGGACCAAGGACTGAAGGGTCTCAAGTTTGATTCTGGTCAAGGGCACATACCTCGGTTGCAGGCTCAACCAGTCAGGGTGCGTGCAGAAGGCAGCCAATCAAGGTGTCTCCCTCATTGGTGTTTCTGCCTCTCCCGCTCCCTCCCTTCCACTCTCTAAAAACCAATGGGGAATATCCTCGGGTGAGAATGAACATAACAAGAAAACAGAAATTTGCAAAGTGCTCTTTCATCACATCCTAACAAAATATTGATTGGATTTTTTATTTGATTTTTCAGTCCTCCTTAATAACTACATTGGCAAAAAGGATCTTTTTTTATTAATTTTTATTAATTTTTTATACATATCTCCCCATTGCCCCCCCTCCCTCCCAGGCGTACCCCGACCCCCCAGTGTCTGTGATCATTGGTTATGTTTATAAGCATGCATACAAGTCCTTTGATTGATCACTTATTTACCTCACCTAAATTTAATCTTTCTGCTATAATTTCACAGTCTGTTTGATGCTTTATGATTTTTGTCCTCCTGAGAATTATCAGTCTACTCCCTTTCTGTGCTCCTGATTCTATTATATTCACCAGTTTATTCTGTTGATCAGATTTTTAATTCACTTAATTTTTAGATTCACTTGTTGACAGATGTGTATTTGTTGTTCATAATTTTTTGTCTTTTACCTTTTTCTTCTTCCTCTTCCAAAAGGGTACCTTTCAGCATTTCATATAATACTGGTTTGGAGTTGATGAACTCCTTTAGCTTTTTCTTCTCTGTGAAGGTCTTTATCTGCCCTTCAATTCTGAATGATAGCTTTGCTGGATAGATTATTCTTGGTTGTAGGTTCTTGTTGTTCATCACATTGAATATTTCTTGCCACTCCCATCTGGCCTGCATCGTTTCTGTTGAGAAATCAGCTGACAGTCGTATGGGTGCTCCCTTGTAGGTAATAAACTGTTTTTCTCTTGCTGCTTTTAATATTCTCTCTTTCTCTTTTGCTCTTGGCATTTTAATTATGATGTGTCTTGGTGTAGTCCTCTTTGGGTTCCTTTTCTTTGGGGTTCTGTGTGCTTCCTCGACTTGTAAGTCTATTTCTTTTACCAGATGTGGGAAGTTTTCAGTCATTATTTCTTTAAACAGGTTTTCAGTATCTTGCTCTCTCTCTTCTTCTGGCACCCCCACAATTCTGATGTAGGTACGCTGAAAGCTGTCCCAGAGTCTCCTTACATTATGTTCACATTTTTGGATTCTTTTCTCTTCTTGCTTTTCCAGTTGAATGTTGTCTGCTTCTTTATATTTCAAATTTTTGACTTGATTCTTGCCTTTCTCTAGTCTGCTGTTAGGACTCTGTATAATATTTTTTATTTCAGTCAGTGTATGTTTAATTTCTATTTGGTCCTTTATCATCTTTAGTAGGACCTTTTCCATCTCTAGTTGGCTCTTTTGTATCGCTAGTTGGTCCTTTTTCATCTCCTCTTGGGTCTCACTAAATTTATCGAATTTTTCTAGCATATTCTTGAAAAACCTTACAAGCATGGTTTTGAACTCTATATCCAGTCGTTTTTTTTTCTCCATTTCTTTTGTTTGTGATCCCTCGCCTTGTTTCAGCATTTTCACTATGCCGGGGAAACTTCTGGTTTGGATTCAGCCTTATGATACCAGATGCAAAGCCGAAGAAGCCTCCGTTGAGCTTGGGAGGGGTGGAGTTTCAGGGCTTAAGGGACCGCCTTGCCTTCCAGTCGGCCCCGCCCTCCACAGCCCCTGAGTCTCACGTGACTGGGTAATGGCTGGAGCGGTCCCTGTGCGTGCAGGCACCCGCAGTGCCTCTAACCGCTGCCTTTCCATCTCCCCTGCGCACCAGGACCACACGAATCTAGGTCCCCAGGGTTTCGCCTGAAACAGGGGCTCAGTGGACTCAGAAGTGGCACAGTTGGGAGGGTCTGTGTCCCGCCCACTCGCGAAAGCCAGCGGCACAATCAGCAATCTGTCCTGCACGAAGCTCCGTCCGAATGCCAGACCAGACCATATCTTCTGCGACTCCCCTAAATTTCCGTGCACCTCTCCCTTTTCACAGTCCAAACTCCCCCCGTATGAGTTTCGCTGGATCTGGGGTTTAGTGTCGTAAAATAAGGGGTTCAATGCTGTTGGGAGTCTCCGTTTCCCTCCCGCCAGAGAAAGCCAGCCAGGTTCTCCGGCACCCGCTCTCTCAGCACGCGCGTCTCAGTACCTCGGCTTTTTGCAGCTCCTCTGGGTCTCCGTGAGCCCCTCTCTTTCCTTCTAGCTGTAGAACTTACACTCCGCCAGCTTTCCTGTGGTTCTGGATGATGTCCGTTCTGTCTTTTAGTTGTAGTTTTGAAATTGTTGTGCGAGGCAGCAGTGTAGGTGTTTATCTATGCCGCCATCTTGGATTCCTCCGAGCACTGGCATTTTTAACGTGTCATTTTATGTAATCTCTGAATTTTGATGTTTGAAGCACCATGCCCTGGATGTGAGCTAGAAGCAATAACGTCGAAGAGATGGACTGGGTTCTCTGGGTGCCAAGAATTATACTGAGCTCTGTCCACAGCTGAGGACGGCTCCGTGGTGCAGATGGACACATTGTTGGGCTCTCTAGATATTTCCTTACGTCCATGATAGGGTGTCTGCTGGGGACTGAACACTTGAGTATTGTCTTTTAAGCTCTAAAAATGGGCATTTGAAGAATTACACACAATACATGTAGCCACTTTTACAGAGAACACCCAAGAAACTGCCAATACTGGTTACTTCTGAGCAATAGGAATGGCGGTCAGGGGAGGGGAGACTCTTACTTTCCAGATTACACATTACAGAATTATTTTTAACACAATAGGTTAAGAGAGACCGTTCTGGAGTCCAGAGTGTGAAGTTTAGCATCTCCTTTCATTGCCTCTTGTCTTAGTGTCCCTGGAAAAGTTTACTTACTTTGGCAATCAGGCACTAATGTGTGCCAGGCGCTGTTCTGAGCTATAAAACTGTAACTAAGGTAAGTCTCCAGCAGCCCCTGGACAGGAACTATTAGTATCCCTATTCACAGGCGGGGGAACCAGAAGGCACCACAGCGTGATGACCTTGCCCAAGACATGCAGCGCAGGGAATGGCTGGGGCAGGATCCTGTCCCTAACACCCGGCACCTTGGTTGTAAGGATGAACAGAGCTGCCCTACCCAAGTATTGAGTCTGCCTGCCCTCACTTCTAATACAACCACAACCACAGTATCGGCACCTACCTGAAGTGCGATTAGAGATGGAATGTCTTCCCCACGTTGCGTTAGGGATGATCTCTGGTGACCAATAGAATCCTGCAGAAGTGAGTTCCAAGATAGGAATGGGAGGCATGGCACCCCTGTCCTGGTCTCGGTGCCCTCTCCGTTACCACTCGGGGAGGCTGCACCCGAAGCAAGCGAGCCTGTGGCGGGGGGCGGGGGGCTCCTTTGCCCCTGTGGAGCCTTCAGGGGACTGTGGTCTTGTGTAGTGACAGCCTCAGGGAAGACGTGACCCAGAGGCATGTTTTTGACCCTTGGGACCTGTGTGAGATAATAAAACTTGTTGCTTTAAACTGCTTATTTTGGGGTGATTCATTACATAGCAAGAGCTAAGCGATTCCCGCTCCCACCTGGGAGGCTCCCCATTTCTTGCTTCAGTCTGAAGAGGCTCTGCCTCCTCCACATGTGGGCCCTCCCCCTCACTGCAGGGCCTCCTTTCTGCCAGCTAAGCTACTGCTTTCCTGCGACAGCTTCACTCCTCTGCGGTGGAGCACACTCTGCCGGGGCACCCTGAGAGAGGACACATTGCTGAGAAATGTCCCGAGGGCCCACAGGATTGACAATGTCCTCAGTCTGCCCTTACACTTGATTGTAAGGCGGCAGGATCTGGAATTCTAGATTAACAAGAATTTATTTTAATAAATAGGTGTCATTTTCCTCTCAGCTTCCCACGTTGCTATTGAGTATGAGTCTTTGTATGTGGCTATTTTTGTTTTTGTTTTCCCTTTATGGAAACTTTCAGGGAGCATTGTAGTGGGGGTTAAAAATGCAGACTGTGCAGGTCTCCTCGGAAAATCCAAGATGGTGGCATAGGTAAACACCTATACTGCTGCCTCGCACAACAATTTCAAAACTACAACTAAAAGACAGAACGGACATCATCCAGAACCACAGGAAAGCTGGCTGAGAGGAAATTCTACAGCTAGAAGGAAAGAGAGGGGCTCACAGAGACCCAGAGGAGCTGCAAAAAGCTGAGGTACGGAGACGCGCGCGAGGAGAGAGCGGGTGCCGGAGTACCTGGCTGGTTTTCTCTGGCGGGAGGGAGACGGAGACTCTCAAAGGCATTGAACCCCTTGTCCTGCAACACTAAACCCCAGATCCAGCTGAAACTCATACGGGGGGAGTTTGGACTGTGAAAAGGGAGAAGTGCACGGAAATTTAGGGGAGTTGCAAAGGATCGGAGGTCTGGTCGCGCATGGCACCATGCACAGGACAGATTGCTGATTGTGCCGCTGGCTTTTGCGAGTGGGCGGGAGACAGACCCTCCCAACTGTGCCACTTCTGACTCCACTAATCCCCTGTTTTGGGCGAAACCCTGGGGACCTAGACTCGTGTGGTCCTGGTTCGCAGGGGAGCCGGAAAGGCAGCGGTTAGAGGCACTGCGGGTGCGCGCGCGCACAAGGACCACTCCAGCCATTACCCAGTCACGTGAGACTCAGGGGCCGTGGAGGGCGGGGCCGACTGGAAGGCAAGGCGGTCCCTTAAGCCCTGAAACTCCACCCCTCCCAAGCTCAGCAGAGGCTTCTTCGGCTGAATCCAGCACAGAAGTTTCCCCGGCACAGTGAAAATGCCGAGACAAGGGAAGGGATTACAAGCAAAAGAAATGGAGGGAAAAAAACGACTGGATATAGAGTTCAAAACCACGCTTATAAGGTTTTTCAAGAATATGCTAGAAAAGATGGATAAATTTAGTGAGACCCAAGAGGAGATGATAAATACACTGACTGAAATAAAAACTATTATACAGAGTACTAACAGCAGACTAGAGAAAGGCAAGGATCAAGTAAAAAATTTGAAATATAAAGAAGCAGAAAACATTCAACTGGAAAAGCAAGAAGAGAAAAGAATCCAAAAATGTGAAGATAATGTAAGGAGCCTCTGGGACAGCTTCAAGCGTACTAACATCAGAATTGTGGGGGTGCCAGAAGAAGAGAGAGAGCAAGATACTGAAAACCTGTTTAAAGAAATAATGACTGAAAACTTCCCACATCTGGTAAAAGAAATAGACTTACAAGTCCAGGAAGCACACAGAACCCCAAAGAAAAGGAATCCAAAGAGGACTACACCAAGACACATCATAATTAAAATACCAAGAACAAAAGACAAAGAGAGAATATTAAAAGCAGCAAGAGAAAAACAGTTCATTACCTACAAGGGAGCACCCATACGACTGTCAGCTGATTTCTCAACAGAAACGATGCAGGCCAGACGGGAGTGGCAAGAAATATTCAACGTGATGAATAGCAAGAACCTACAACCAAGAATAATCTATCCAGCAAAGCTAACATTCAGAATTGAAGGGCAGATAAAGAGCTTCACAGAGAAGAAAAAGCTAAAGGAGTTCATCAACTCCAAACCAGTATTATATGAAATGCTGAAAGGTACTCTTTTAGAAGAGGAAGAAGAAAAAGGTAAAAGCCAAAAAATTATGAACAACAAATACATATCTATCAACAAGTGAATCTAAAAATTAAGTGAATTAAAAATTTGATCAACAGAATAAACTGGTGAATATAATAGAATCAGGAGCACAGAAAGGGAGTGGACTGATAATTCTCAGGGGGGAAGGGGTGAGGGGTGTACAGGGAGAGACTGGACAAAAATCATACACCTATGGATGAGATCAATGGGAGGGAGCTAAGGGCAGAGGGAGGGGTGGGAGCTGGGTGGAGGGGTGCTATGGAGGGGAAAAAAGAGAAACAAATGTAATAATCTGAATAATAAAGATTTAATTTAATTAAATCTTTTTTAGAAATTAATTTATACTAGGAGTGAAACTTCCAAGTATTAACAAAGATGTGGAGAAACTGGCACTCTCATACATTGCTGATGGAAATATAAAATTGCCAAACCACTTTGGGGAAAAAGTTTGTCAGTTTCTCATAAAGTTAAAACATGCATCTACCTTATGATCCAGAAATTCTGCCCAAGAGAGATTAAAGTCTGTGTACACAATGTCCATAGCTTACTTTTATTTATTAAGAAGATTATAATCACAAAATATGTTTACTAATGATGTAGCTATGCTGTTAGATATGTCTATGTTCCTGTCATAGATAAAATCCACTTATAAATAAAATCTAAAGTTACCAAATAAAACTGTGTTCACAAAAAAAAAAAAAAAAAAGCCAGTGCTCATTGTATATCACCAGCATATGTTGGTTAGGCAGAAAGGTCCAAAAACAGGTTCAGAAGATATTTTTAACGCACTGGATTTATATATTATGGATAAATAATTTCTAGGCAACCTCTCCAATATTCCACTTGGAGGAGAATGGGAATTAAGGCACAAACTTGGGAAGTAATTTTTTTCTAGCATTGGCACAGTGCCAGATGGGAACTGTATTCAGCTACTAGTAACAGAGACGCAGTTACTCTGGACTGAACAACTTAGGGTTTGTTCTGTGATGTGGAAGATGGCAGCTCCACAGAGCTCTCTGGGATCCAGGCTCCGCATATTCTCAGCACATATCTTCAGACCTCAAGGTCAAGGTTATTTGCATGCACATTGAGACTGTGGAGTTCATGCCCTATGCAGGCAGAAGAGAAAGAACAAAAGATGAGTGGGCTGTCTTTTGCAGCTGAATTACTCCTCTTCTGCGAGTTTGCAGGTCTACTCGCATCTCGCTGGCTATCCAAGGAAACTAAGAAATGTTGGCACTTTGCCACTCCAAAAACAAAACAAAACAGTTTTCTATCATTAAAGAAAGGGGAAATAGATGGGCTACAGTAGGTATCTTGCAGTCTCCAAGAAAGAGCTATCATTGTACTTAAGTGGGCACAAAACTCTTCATTTCCCCCCAAAAGTATAACTCCCCTCAGACCTCCCAGCCCTATAGGTGACACCATTCTCTAACCAGGTGCTCCAGCTGATGTTCTATGACACATCTTTGATCCTTCTTTTCCTTTCCCGCACATTCAAGCCATGCATGTTTTGTTGACTCTTCCTCCCAAACATGTCCCATGTCTTTCTAAACAAATCCACGTTCACCATCCCAGTCCAAGACATTCCTCTTCCTACCGGACCTTCCTGCCTCCACTCTTTTAACGATAGTTTCAACCCTAGCCAGTTTGGCTCAGTGGATAGAGTGTCAGCCTGCGGACTAAAGGGTCGTAGGTTCGATTCTGGCCAAAGGCATATGCCTGGGTTGCAGGCAGGCAACCAATGATTCTCTCTCAATGATTTTTCTATCTTCCTCCCTTCCTCTCTGAAATCAATTAAAAAAACACACACTTTTTTTTTTCAAAAAAGAAAAAATATTAAAAATATTTTCATAGCAGGTCCTTGGGGCCTTCCAGACCTGCTGAATCACAATCTCTAGAGAAGAGATCTAGGAAGTTGCATTTTTAACAGCCCTTGGGTAAATCCTTATTATTAAGTGCATTTAACAAAATTTACCATTTTAAGCACTTTAAACTCTACAATTCGGTGACATTATATGTACTCACAATGCTGTGCAACCACTGCTACCATCTTAGTTGTAGAACTTGTTTACCATCCCAAATGAAATACCTACACCCATTAAGCATTCAACACCCATTCTCCTGACCAGCCAGTGTGGCCCAGTGGTTGAGCATCAACCTATGAACTAGGGGGTCATGGTTCAATTCCCGGCCAGGGCACATGCCCCAGTTGTAGGCTCGATCCCCAGTGTGGGGCAACCGATCAATGATTCTCTCTCATCATTGATGTTTCTATCTCTCCCTCTCCCTTCCTCTCTGAAGTCAATAAAAATATATTTTTTAAAACCCTCCTGCCCCACCACAAATCTGCTTACTATTTCTCCAAATTTGCCTGTCCTAGGCAGCTATGTCGGTGGAATGGGACATTGTGTAGCCTTTTCTGCAGGCCGCCTGCCCCTGGCATACTGCTCGCAAGGTCTATCCAGGTTGTAGCATGTGCTAGCACTCCACTCTTTATATTCCATCGTGTGGGGACAGCACATTTTGCTAATTTTGGCAGAGATTTGGGCTGCTTACACTTTTGGGCTACCTTGAATAATGGTGCTGTGAACATTCAAATACAAGGTTTGCACACCTGTTCTCAGTGGTTTTGGGTGTATACCTAGAAGTGAAATTGCGGGGCCATATGCTGATTCTATGTTCAAGTTATTGAAGAGCTGTCAAAACTGCTTCTATTCTGTCCCCTTATTTATTTACACACAACAAAAGTGACTTCTTTAAAAATTATAACAGATTATGTTACAACCCCACTTAAAACTTTCTAGTGGATTCCCATTTCTCTTAGAATAAAATTCAAACTCACTATAGTGACCTATATATATAATATGGCTTCCCCTCTTTCTCCAATATATAGCTTACCACTCTCTCCTGGATTACTGAACTCTTTCTGTTTTTACACTTGCTTTCCTTTTGGCTGGAGGCTCCTCCTCCTGACCTTTTCATGTTTGACTTGCTCTCAGACTGCAGGCTCCGCCTCAAGTATCACCTCCTAATAGAGGCCTTCACCAACCACCTTACCTAAATGAGCCCCACCCACCCTCAACCACTGCCTATAAAATCACTCTGCTCTATTACTTTACAACACTTATCTTCCTTTGAACTTATTTTTTATTATGTTTTTTATTTCTTTCTTATTTTTTGTTAATTCTCACTCAGGGATATTTTTCCATTGATTCTTAGAGGGAGTGGAAGGGAGGGGGAGAGACAGAGAGAGAGAGAGAAACATTGATGTGAGAAAGACATCAATTGGTTGCCTCCCACTGGTGGGGAGGGTTCGGGGAGGGAGGATCAAGCCTGCAACCAAGGTACATGCCCTTGACTGGATCAAACCTGGGGCCCTTCAGTCTGCCGGCCAGTGTTCTATCCACTGAGCCAAACTGATTAGGGCTGAACTTACCTTTTTTATATATTGATTTGTTGTATTATCTGCCTCCCTGTTTAGAATATGAGCCCTATAAACAATGGGATTGTCTTTTTTTTTTAATATATTTTTATTGATTTCAGAGAGGAAAAGAAAGGGAGAGAATGTTAGAAATATCAATGATGAGAGAGAATTATTGATCAGCTGCCTCCTGCATGCCCCCTACTGGGGATCAAGCCTACAACCCGGGCATGTGCCCTGAGCTGGAATTGAACCCGGAACACTTCAGTCCACAGGCTGACACTCTATCCACTGAACCAAACCAGCTAGGGCACAATGAGATTAGTCTTGCTAATCCCTGAAACACTTGCTTTTAGCTCAGTACCTGATGTGTCAGAGAATTCATGAATATTCATAAATAGTTAAGCAATCATTCACTTGAATCTGAAAATATTGTTAGGAGTCAGGAAAGGAAGGGGTCGGTAGGGATTTCAAAGAGAAGTTGATGATCTGAGTGTTAAATTAAATAACTTCGTGAATTACTTTTGTGCCAGGGAGTGACAAGCAGACCTCTTAACTATCAAGTAAGTAAGATACACAAATATAGTTATGAGAATTTATATGTAAAACTGGAAGAAAGTCAGGGAGAATGCTTCACTAAAAGAAACACTAATGGGATTGGAAACCACATTTCCTAGCAGACAGAATGGTGCACCGACTTAAAGCACCATAGACTTGACCACTTAGGAGCGGCGTGATTTCAAGAATATTACATTGTGAGGTTCATAAAAATGCCTAACTCGGGGGTTTATTGTAAGAATTAAATGAGGTAATGCTGTGGGGGCTTGCCTCAATAAGAAATTTCCATTACTATTGTGCCTCTATTGTTATAAGGTAGAGACAGACACGGCATGGAGTAAGGAGTAATGGAATCACACTGTGAGGCGAAATGGGGAGTGCGCCACACTCAGCACAGCCAGGGGTGAACCTGAGAGGGGGCTGTGAAGGATTAAAGAAGACAGACAAGAGAATAAAGCTGGTGCTGAGTAGGACACTACTCTCGGATGGAGAGAGTTTTTATTTTATAGCCAGATTCACGAGGCAAAGTAAGGGCGACGTCAAGATGTTTACAATGTTCTCTTGGATTTCCCTTTACTCAATTACATGCACCTGAACTCTATCAAGCTTTGTTTTGGCAGCACTTGCTGCACCTCCCTTAGCCTGCCACCTGGAACCACAGGTTCCGACCATAAGGTCAAGCTTACAGCCATAGCCTTTGGCTGTAATTGTGCTGGAGGCCTTTGCATTCCAAGCTGGGACTTGCACGTGGCTGTGCCACGAGAGGACCATACTCTCTCATTAGTCTGACGCTTGAACTTGTCCAAAAGCTGTAGCAGCTTTCCACTGGGGAGGAGGCAGGACTGGCCAAAGAGAACCTCAGACCACCCAACGGGAGTTCTGGAATGCAGTCTCCTACTACAGGGACCCCCAAATGAGCCAAACTTGCCAGACCCTTGCATCTTGCTCAGCCCTCCACTGGGGCTGCTGCAAAGAAGTGGCTGCAGACTGCAAGCCAGGCTCAGCAGCCCAGCGGCCCAGCAGCCCTGCCACCGGAGCGCAGGTTCCTTCTAGGGGGAGCCCTGCCAATCTCCACACAAGTGACTGGCTCTGGTTTTCCACTTCGTTATAAATAACACGTAAGTGGACAATCTGGTAGGTCAATCATTTCATACATCCTTATTTCTTTCCTTAGAATAAATTCCTAGACATGAAAGTTCTGAGACAAAGAGGTATGGCCATGTTTAAGGCTTGTGCTATATAAACCAAACTGATTCTAAAGAGAACCATGGTTTTACTTAGAATTCAATCATTTTATATGCTTTTGGACATTTATGTTTCTTTTTAAATTTTTATTGCTTACACCTTTGCTTATATGATGTTCATCTTTTCTAATGGGTTTGAGAGAGCTATCTGTATGCAAAAGATTTTAAGCTCTTACCTGATGCCTATAATGTAAACAAGTCTCTGTTTCCCTTTGCCTTGAAAGGTTGCTTTACCTGTACAGAAACTTTTTTATTTCTACACAGTTAGCATGATGACTACTTTTCTTGATGATTTTCTTAGGAAAGCCTTGGATCCCTCCAGGTCACATTCATACTCACGGGCACTCTCATGAAACCACTTGTTTTAGTGACTCCCACTTGTTCCCAGCACAACAGCCTGAGACCCCATGGGAGTCTGAGAATGCAGAGAGCACCATGCCCTGCATGTAGCATGTTTCCCCAGTACATACACACCTATGATCAAGTTTAATTTGTAAATTAGGCACAGTAAGAGGTGAACGAAAATAACTAGTAATAGAACAGAACAGTATCAGCATCCTGCAGCAAATTGTGGACACGCGGCCAAGACAGGGAACAATGCCAGGGCTGCTCCCAGGTCTGGAGCAGCCTCACCTGCAAAGCGTGGCTTGCTGTCACTCATTTCAGGGGGCCCCTTGCTGAAGTCTTCCAGACTCAGTGTCTCCGGGAGCCACACACCAGCAGCAATCGGAGCATGTTTTCTGTCTGTGTCCTCTTCCCACAAACCTAATGCCTCTCTATCCGAACTGCACTCATCACGTACTGGGGCCACCACTCCGGCATCAAAACTGACACACATTTTTTTTTCCTTTTCACAATGTCACGGGTAGAAGATTCATTCTGACCAGAGACAGCGCAAGATTTCATCATGCTACTCAGAATTGCGTAGAATGTGAAAACAAATTTTTTATTTCTTGGATTTTCTTCTTTTTAGTTTTTCTTGATTGATTTTAGAGAGGGGAAGAGACAGGCAGGCAGAGAAGCATTGATCTGTTGTTCCACTCACCGATACAGTCACTGTCTGTTTGCCCTCTGCCTCTTGGGAGAAAATAAGGTGGCAAACAAACAGGGAGGGCTGTGGGAAGCCCAGGACAGTGTCTGACACTGCCCCACTCCCTAACAAACCCCATTTTTAGTTTAGTTTTGTTGTGTTTTTATATTGTTGACAATTACAGATGCGCCCCTCCTCCCCACTTGCCCTTCTGCACCCAGTCCTTCCCCATGGGCTGTGCATACATGCATATAAATTCTTAGCTTAATCTCTTCCTTCCCGTCGCCCACACTCCCCTCTGAGTCCTGTCAGTCTGTTCCAGGCATCCATGCCTCTAGACCAGCGGTTCTCAACCTGTGGATCGCGACCCCTTTGGGGGTCTAACGACCCTTTCACAGGGGTCGCCTAAATCATCCTGCATATCAGATATTTACATTACGATTCATTAACAGTAGCAAGATGACAGTTATGAAGTAGCAACGAAAATAATTTTATGGTTGGGGGTCACTACAACATGAGAAACTGTGTTAAAGGGTCGCGGCAGTAGGAAGATTGAGAACCACTGCTCTAGACCTATTTTGTTTGTCAGTTTACTTTGTTCATTAGATTCCACAGATAAACAAGATCATGTGATATTTGTCTTTCTCTGATTGGCTTATTTTACTTAGCATAATACTCTCCAGGTCACTCCATGCTGTATCAAAGGATAAGAGGTCCTCCTTTTTTACAGCCACATAGTATTCCATGGTGTAAATATACTACAGCTTTGCCGAAACCGGTTTGGCTCAGTGGATAGAGCATCGGCCTGCGGACTGAGGGGTCCCTGGTTCGATTCCAGTCAAGGGCATGTACCTTGGTTGCAGGCACATCCCCAGTAGGGGGCGTGCAGGAGGCAGCTGATCAATGTCTCTCTCTCATCAATGTTTCTAACTTTCTATCCCTGTCCCTTCCTCTCTGTGAAAAATCAATAAAATATATTTTTAAAAAATATACCACAGCTTTTTTATCCACTCATCTACTGATGGGCACTCAGACTCTTCCCAGATCTTAACTATTGTAAACTAATAGCCCATCGCATAATATTGCAAGCAGTAGGCTGCCCACTGCTTCTGCAGGAGCCAGTGGGAACCACAGTGCACCGTGGGAGCTATGCTGCTTCCACGGGAGCCATGCAGCTTCTGACGGAGGCCAGCCGCCAGCACCCACGGGAGCTGGGAGGGAGCTGCGCTGCTCCTGCGAAGGTGGGCCCGCCGTCTCCTCTCCAGGCCTGAGTTCAGCTATAGGAATGCAGAGCGGTGTGGCCATTATGGAAATGCTCAGCCCCCTGTCTCTGTCTGTCTCCACTCCAGCCTCACCTGCCCTCGAAACCTTCCCCTGTCTGGTCATGACCCGTTATAGAGTCCCAGCCTAATTTGCATATTTCCTTTAATATGGGTAGATAATGCTGCTATGAACACAGGGGTGCATATATTCTTTCTGATTAGTGTTTCAGGTTTCTTAGGAGTTATTCCTAGAAGTGGGATCACTGGGTAAATGGCAGTTACATATTTAATTTTTTGAGGAAACTTCATATTGTTTTCCATAATGGCTGCACCAGTATGCATTCCCACCAGCAGTGCAGGAGGGTTCCCTTTTCTCCACATTCTCACTATTGGTTTCTTTTTGTATGTGCTCTGACCTGGGATCAAACCCAAAACCATGGCATATGATGAAGTTTTAACCAACTGAGTTGCTCAGCCAGGGTTTACTGGAATTTTCCATTTAATGTTATCAGACTGTGGTTGACTGTGACTAACTAAAACCATGGAAGATAAAGCTGCAGACCTAGCCAATTTGGCTCAGTGGATAGAACATCAGCTCATAGATTGGCGGGTCCCAGATCTGATTCTAGTCAAGGGTTGCAGGCTCGATCCCCAGCCATGTCAGGAGCATACTGAAGGCAGCCAGTCAATGTGTCTCTCTCACACCAATGTTTTTCTTTCCTTCTCTTTCCACTTTTTCTAAACATTAATGAAAAAATATTCTCAGGTGAGGATTAACAACACACACACAAAAAGAAAGAAAATAAAACTGAAAACAAAGCCAACAAGCTGGACAATGTAGATGAAATGGAAAAATTCCTAGAAAAATATAATCTCCAAAACTGAATCAGGAGGGATCAGAAATCCTGAATAGGCCAATAACTGATGCAATAGAAGCAGTAATAAAAAAAAAACTCCCAGCAAACAAAAGCCTGAGTTCAATGGCTTAACAGGGGAGTTTTACCAAATATTCAAAGAAGAACTAACACCAATTCCCCTCAATCTATTCTAAAACATCCAAGAGGAAGGAACACTTCCAAACTCTTTTTATGAGGGCAGCATTATCCTAATTTCAAAACCAGATAAAGACAGTATAAGGGAAGAGAATTTTAGGACAATATCCCTGATGAGCATAGATGCTGAAATCCTCAACAAAGTATTAGCAAATTGCATCCAGTAATATATTAAAAAGATCATACACCATGACCAAGTGGATTTATTCCAGGGATGCAAGCCTGGTACAATATTTGCAAATCAATAAATGTACATCATATAAACAAATTGAAAGACAAAAATCACATGATCATATCAATAGAAAAAGCATTCAACAAAATCCAAAACTCATTTTTGATAAAAAACTCTCAGCTAAGTTGGAATAGAGGAAACATATCTCAACATTATAAAGGCCATATATAACAAACCTACAGCAAAAACTACAAACATTTCCTCTAAGAACAGGAACAAGACACTTTCAACAAGTATGTCCACTTTTACACTCTTATTCAACATAGTACTGGTAGTCCTAGCCACAGCAATCAGATAAGAAAAAGAAATAAAAGGCATACAAACTAGGAAGGAGGAAGTAAAACTCATTATTCACAGGTGACATGATATTGCACATAAAAAACCCTAGAGACTCCACCAAAAAAAATTTAGATTTAATAAATGAATTTGACAATGTAGCAGAATACAAATTCAACATCCAAAAATTGATGGCATTTTTATACTCCAATAATTAATTCTCAGAAAGAGAAACTAAAAAAGCAATCCCATTTACCACTGCAATAAAAAAAAGAAAAGATAATTAAGAATAAACTTAACCAAGGAAGCAAAAGACCTGTGCTCAGAAAACTATAGGACATTGAAAAAAGAGATAGAAGAAGATATAAAAAAAAAGTGCAAAAATAAACTGTGTTCATAGATTGGTAGAATCAACATCATTGAAATGGCCATACTACCCAAGGCACTCTACAGATTCAATGCAATCCCTATTAAAATACCAATGGCATATTTCACAGAGCTAGAACAAATACTCCAAAAATTTATATGGAATCAAAGAAGACCCTGAATAGCTGCAGCTATTTTTGAGAAACAAAAACAAAGTTGGAGGAATTACAATACCAGATCTCAAGTTATACTACAAAGCCACCATAACCAAAACAGTCTGTTACTGGCACAAGAACAGACTTATAGTTCAATGGGACAGAACAGAGAACCCAGAAATCAACCCAAGCCTTTATGCTCAATTAGTATTTGACAAAAGAGGCAAGACCATACAATGAAATCAAGACAGTCTCTTCGGAAAATGGTGTTGGGAAAATTGGACAGATACATGCAAAAAAATGAAACTAAATTACCAGTTTACACCATATACAAGAATAAACTCAAAATGGTTAAAAGACTTAAATGTAAATTGTAAAACCATAAAAATCCTAAAAGAAAATATAGGCAACAAAATTTCAGACATCTTTCATAGCAATATGTTTACATGTATATCTCCTGTAAGGCAAATGAAACTAAGGAGCAAATAAACAAATGGGACTACGTCAAAATAAAAAGCTTCTGCATTGCAAAAGAAATCATCAACAAACTAAAAGAGAGCCCACTGTATGGGAGAACATATTTGGCAATGATACACCTCGTAAAAGGTTAATATCCAAAATATATAAGGAACTCATACAACTTAAAAAAAGGAAGACAAACAATCCAATTTAAAAATGGGCAAAGAACCTAGACACTTCTCCAAAGTGGTCATACAAAGAGCCAAGAGACATATGAAAAAATGCTCCAAGACACTTATCATCCAAAAGATGCAAGTCAAAAGGACAATGAGGTATCATCTCACACCTGTCAGAATGGTTACCATCAACAAATGACAAGTGCTGATAGGAGGATGTGGAGAAAAGGGAACCCTAGTATCTTGTTGATGGGAATGCAGACTGGTGTAGCCACTAAGGAAAACAGTATGGCATTTCCTCAAAAAATTAAATATGCAACTGCCATTTGATCCAGTGATCCCACCTCTAGGAATATATCCTAAGAAACCCGAAGCACCAATCAGAAAGAATGTTCATAGTAGCACAATTTACAATAGCTAAGATCTGGAAACAGCCCAAGTGCCCATCAGTGGATAAAAAAGCTGTGGTACATTTATATCATGGAACTAGAGGCCCAATACATGAAGATTCATGCAAGAATGGGCCTTCCTTCCCCTGGCTGCCAGCACCGCCTTAGCTCTGGCCAGAGCCACCTTTTCGCTCTAACCTAGAGCCACCTTTCTGCCTTCCCACACTGCCCAGAGGCCTGGAGCAGCTGGAGTGGTGCAGAACGATTGCATCATCGCCATGGCGCCTGTGTATGTAAATCAAACCACCATCTTTGTTGAGTTAATTTGCATACCCACTCCTCAATGGCTGGTGGGTGTCACAAAGGTATGTCAATTAGCATGTTACTTGTTTGTTTTTGTTTTTTTCACATTTTTTATCGCTTAAAGTATTACACATAGTAGTACATATATCTCCTTTTTTTCTCCCATTGACTTTCCCCCAGCCCCTGTTGCATTGTCCTCATCCTACCCCTCCAGTATCTTGTGTCCATTGGTTATGCTTATATGCATGCATACAAGTCCTTCAATTGATCTCTTTTCCTCCCTCTCCAACACTCCTCAGCCTTCCTGCTGTAATTTGACAGTTCGTTCAATACTTTATTGCCTCTGTATCTATCTTTTTGTTCATCAGATTATAATGTTCTTTGTTTTCCATAAATGAGTGAGATCATGTGGTATTTTTCTTTCATTGCCTGGCTTATTTCATTTAACATACTTCTCTCCAGTTCCATCCATGCTGCTGCAAATGGTAAGAATTGCTTCTTTTTTATAGCAGCATAGTATTCCATTGTGTAGATGTACCATGGTTCTCTAATCTACTCATCTGATGGGCACCTAGACTGTTTCCAAATCTTAGCTATTGTAAATTGTGCTACTATAAACATAGAGATGCATAAATCCTTTCTGATTGGTGTTTCTAGTTTCTTAGGATATATTCCTAGGAATGGGATTCTGGGTCAAATGGGAGTTCCATTTTTAGTTTTTTGAGGAATCTCCATACTGTTCTCCATAGTGGCTACACCAGTCTGCATTCCCACCAGCAGTGCACGAGGGTTCCTTTTTTCCGAATCCTCGCCAGCACTTGTCGTTTGTTGATTTGTTCATGATAGCCATTCTGACAGGTGTGAGATGGTACCGAATTGTCATTTTGATTTGCATCTCTCAGATAATTAGTGACTTTGGGCATGTTTTCATATGTCTCTTGGTCTTTCCTCTGTCTTCTTTTGAAAAGTATCTATTTAGGTCCATTGCCCATTTTTTTTTTATTGGATCATTTATCTTCCTTTTATTAAGTTGTATGAGTTCCCTGTAAATGTTAGAAATTAAACCTTTATCGGTGATAACATTGGCAAATATGTTCTCCCATACAGTGGGCTTTCTTGTTGTTTTGTTGATGGTTTCTTTTGCTGTGCAAAAGCTTTTTATTTTGATGTAGTCCCATTTGTTTATTTTCTCTTTAGTTTCCATTGCCCTAGGAGCAGTATCAGTAAAGAAGTTCCTTCAGCATATCTCTGAGATTTTGCTGCCTGTGGATTCCTCTAGTATTTTTATGATTTCCTGTCTTATGTTTAATTCCTGTATCCATTTGGGGTTTATTTTTGTGTATGGTGTAAGTTGGTGGTCTACTTTCATTTTTTTGCATGTATCTGTCCAATTTTCCCAACACCATTTATTGAAGAGACTGTCTTGACTCCATTGTATGTTCATACCTCCTTTGTCAAATATTAATTGAGCATAGTGGTTTGGGTTGATATCTGGATTCTCTATTCTATTCCATTGGTCTATATGTCTGTTCTTGTGCCAGTGCCAGGCTTTTTTTTTTAGAACAGTAGCTTTGTAATATAGCTTGAAATCTGGTATTGAGATCCCACCTACTTTGTTCTTCTTTCTCAGGATTGCTGTGGCTATTCGGAGTCTTTTTTTTTTTAATATATTTTATTGATTTTTCACAGAGAGGAAGGGAGAGGGATAGAGAGTTAGAAACATCGATGAGAGAGAGAGACATTGATCAGCCACCTCCTGCACACCCCCTACTGGGGATGTGCTTGCAACCAGGATACATGTCCTTGACCAGAATCGAACCTGGGACCTTTCAGTCCGCAGGCCAATGCTCTATCCACCGAGCCAAACTGGTTTTGGCTCTGAGTCTTTTTTTATTCCAGACAAATTTTTGGAGAGTTCGTTCTAGGTCTGTGAAATATGCCATTGGTATCTTAATGGGGAGTGCACTGAATCTATAGATTGCTTTGGGTAGTATGGACATTTTAATGATGTTGATTCTCCCAACCCATGCACATGGTATGTTCTTCCATCTGTTTATGTCTCCCTCTATCTCTTTTTTTTTTTTTTTCAGTGTCCTGTCGTTTTCTATATATAGGTCTTTACCTCCTTAGTTAAGTTTATTCCTACGTATCTTACTGTGCAGCAGTAAAAAAGAAGAATCTCTTATCCTTTGAGACAGCATGGAAGGACTGAAGAGTATCATGCTAATTAAAATAAGTTAATCTGAGAAATATAAGATCAGATGGTCACACTCATATGTGGAATCTAAGTAATAAAATAAACTAATGAACAGAGTGGATCCAAAGACATGGAAGCGTGGAACAGAGTATGAAATCTCAGAGGGAAGGAGGGGGAGAGTGGGTGGGTTGGGGGTAATCAACCAAAGACCTTGTATACATATATGCATCACCCAGGGACACAGAAAATAGGGTGGTAAAGGCCTGGGGCAGAGGCAGGCTGGAGGCGGTCAATGGAGGGGAAAGGGGGACATATGTAATACTTTCAATAATAAAGAATTATTTTTTTAAAAACTGGAGACAAAAAAAGGATGATTGTATTTCATTTTATGGTGTGATTTGAGGGTTAAAGTAAACATATTAAGTCATACTATATGAAGTGTGTGTGTATATATATATGTATGTGTATGTATATATCTATATATATTATAGATAAGTATATCTGTACTTTCTTTTTTGTCCCATTGATCTTTCTGTATCAACATCCCAATTAGTTTAATTATTTTGGTTTCATAGTAAATTTAACTATCTAACCTATACATATTTAAACATATGACATATGTTGATTATTTAACATAAGTATGTTTTATTTATTTTGTTTTCATGATGAAGGTTAACTGATAAGGTAAGGCCCATCTTCCTATTCATCTTTTTAAATGCCTACTTCACGCTTGGCCACCATGGCTCAGTGTTTGAGTGTCAACCCATGAACCAGGAGGTCATTGTTCAATTCCCAGTCAGGGCACATGCCCAGGTTGGGGGCTCGATCCCCAATAAGGGATGTGCAGGAGGCAGCCAATCAATGATTCTCTCTCCTGCACATCCCTTATTGTTTCTATCTCTCCCTCTCTCTCCCTTCTTCTCTAAAGCCTACCTCCTTCCCTGTGACCATGCGTGGTAAGTAAAAGATGGCTTCCTTTCTGGAGGAGTCGGCCTTGCCTCACTTGTAAGATCTGTGACTGTTTTGTTTCACATATTACGTGAAGTGGTCCACTTTTGAGGTCCAGGCTTTTCTACTTCCTGTCTGTGGGAGGCCTGGCTGCCAGGAAAGACACCCAGCCTTCATGTAGCTGTGCTAGAGAGCCTGGCCTTCCAAGTCTCCCTATCCATGTGCTACCCCTGTGAGCCAAGTCAAATTGGACCTGCAGTGCTGTCTGCCAGCTGAACACCACAGGTGGCCTCAGTCTACACCCATGTAGATTGCCCACTGAGCCCTGCCACAGCCCTGGCTCACAGTCACCAGGTCAGTTCCATAGAGTGGCAGTTGTCTTGAGCCACCATGAATTAGGGTGATCTGCTGCACTGTGACACATCACATGACAGGCAGTGACTCCCTGGGAGGGTAGACTCTCCTGCCCGTTGACCTCAAGTGAGAGTGTGACCTGCTTTGGCCAGGGTGTCCAAGCAGAGAGGGTGCACGCGCGTCAGCACAGATGCCTAGCCATTGTTCCCTGTAGCTCCTTGGCTTTCCCTCCCATGGGAATGACCTATTCTGACGGGGCTGCTCCTGCTGCCTGGGTCCTGCAGCATGAAGTCACGTGGAGCAGAGTTGCAACTGACCCATAGCCAGCAGCATCGGTACCGAGTGAGCAAGAAGTCCCCTCCTGCTGTTACAAGGTACAGGTTCTCCGTGGCCACAGCCATGCCTATTGAAGCCCTGCACGCCTTAACTCTCTCCTCTTTCATCATTACTGGGAAAGCTCATTTTCCACGATAATGCCCATAAAAGAATGTCCAAACCCAAAGGAAAGGTTTGTAAGAGCTTATTTGAGCCAAATTTTTGAGGACTTGCCTAAAAGCAAGATCTCAAGGGATTGAGAAAATGCTCCAGCAAACGGCAGGTTTGCTATTTCTTTTATGCATTAGAATCAAAGGGGATACCAAAAGAGAGTTACAGGAAATCCACTGGTGGCCGCTAAGGAGGTGTGGAGGGAGGGGGGAGGGCGGGGTAGCCAAGCTGGGAAATCTAGGACTGAATGAATACAAAGCTAAGTGGAGGAATGCCTCATATTGGCAGGCACAGCACAGTTAGGAAACGTCCACAGCACATAGAGATGGCAGGAGTGAGATGACGGTGTGGGGTTTTGGGGTCTGTGCTGTGGTGCTGATGGTTTGCGCGCAAGGGATCTGAGGCAGAAACTTACTCTGACATCCCGAAGGCATGTTCTCCTAGATCTGTGGTCAGCAAACTGAGTCTATTTTGAAGAAGTGGCCTTAGAAGAAGTTTAAGTTTAAAAAATTTGGCTCTCAAAAGAAATTTCAGTCGTTGTACTATTGATATTTGGTTCTGTTGACTAATGAGTTTGCCGACCACTGTCCTAGGTCATGAGAACAGTGGCAGGGCTCACTTAAGGTAAAGACTGACCTTTGCTAAGGAAGCTATAGGGCTGGGACATGACCACCTGCCATGAGCTGAGCAGTTGGGAATGTTTATGTTCAGACAGACCATTCTGCATTGTTACTGTTGGCCACTGAGTTTGTGAGTCCTGCCATGCAGGCCCTCCTGAGCTTGTCAGATGTAGTAAAAGGCCCCTTTGCCATTCACAATAGACTCGGAAAAATGACATGTATGTTTCTGGCATCCCCGATAGCTACAGGCATTCTTATTCTGACCCGTGACAAGTAAAGGGTAGTCTTTAAGGGGAGTATACTTCTGGAGAAAATTTTCCTCAGTGATCAAAATAGAGGGACATAAAAGGAATTGTGTATCTCTAGCCACTCAGACACCCTTCCTACACTCTATTCTATGAGGACACAATGGCTAGAGTTACAGCACCCACCTTGAAACCATGAGTAAAAAATCCTAAGAATTAAAAGCCAAATATACCAAGGAGTGGAAGGTAAATAAGATCTTGGATCTTGACTCTAGCAGTCAGTGGTCGACAAACTTATTAGTCAACAGAGAGGCAAATTGCGGCTTGTGAGCTACATGTGGCTCGCAAGCCACAGTTTGCCGACCACTGTTCTAGCTGGTTTTGCTCAGCGGATAGAGCATCTGCCTGTGGACTGAAGGTCCCAGATTCAATTCTGTTCAAGGGCACGTACCTCAGTTGCAGGCACGATCCTCGGCCCTGCAACCAATAGGTATTTCTCTCAATCTCTCCCCATCCCATCCACTCTCTCTAAAAAAAATCAATGGAAGAAGTATCCTCGTGTGAGGATTAACAACAGAAAGATCTTGGATCCTTAAAATTGTTAGCCATTCAACAATTCTGAGACTGCCTACCACCAAAAAAAAATCTTATAATGTGAGATAATTATCTTAATTGTTTAAGTGCTATTAGTTGATAATTCTGTTATTTACAGCAAACCAAACTAATTAGCATATAATTATCTGTTGATTTTGCCTGCCCAGTATATAGCCCTCTTCTTCTGGTAACAGCATTTTGGTTTTTCCTTAGGGAATCAACACACCACACACACACACACACACACACACACACACACACACAATACATTTGATTCAAATGAGATTGCACTCTCCAGTTTCTGGGGTGAACATGAGACCAGGCTGGCCAATCATAATGGTATATTCACCTGGCTGCAGTGAGGAGCTAAAGGTTCACTTCTGGGAGCTTGGGCAGGACTGTGTGGAGAGCTCTTTTCATTGGGATTGCTGCTTAAGAATGAAACCAACACAAAGAAAAGCAGAGCTGAGACAGAAAAAGACTAATTTCTTTTTTTTAAAAAAATATATTTTATTGATTTTTTACAGAGAGGAAGGGAGAGGGATAGAAAGTCAGAAACATAGATGAGAGAGAGACATCGATCAGCCGCCTCCTGCACGCCTCGCACTGGAGATGTGCCTGCAAGCAAGGTACATGCCCCCAACCGGAATCAAATGCAGGCGGACGCTCTATCCACTGAGCCAAACCAGTCTCGGCAAAAGACTAATTTCTGATGACATCATTGAGCCTTGAGGACTCAAATTTTCCTTGTCTACCTTTGGACTTTTCTTCCAGTTATATGAACCAATAAAATTTTATTCTTCTATAAACTGGTTAACAGTGGAAAAAATCCTATTATAGACCAGAGTTCTAGTTGACAGATAAGGCTCAGGGGCCTCTGAGGAAGTAAAGCAGGGGTGGGGATGAAAAGGGTAGGGGAAGGACAAGCCACAGTGGCTCGGCCTCGACACTGCTGTTGGTATCTGCCTCTTTCACAGATCACAGGAGGCCTGCATGCAGGACCGCTGACTCAGTGACCAGAAGTACAGTAATAATACAGAATGGTCTGAAGGGCAAAGTGCCCTCCTCAACATTGTACAGAGAATAATTAAAAGGGCCCAGACACAGTCTCAGAGCTCCAACACTCAAGTTATTTCTACTGAACCACACCCATTCTCAGGTAGGGCAAGAGCCAGGTCTGCACATTGCCTGATAAACAGCAAGAGTTTTATTGGTGTTTTCTGGGTGGGGCTGAGGGCAACTTAGTTTCCTTCTATTTGAGAGTTGGGTTCAGAATTCTGACTGTCTTCCTGGTCAACTAGGAAGAGGCAATGGTTGCCACCATAGGTCCCCCCAGTGTCACTACTTGGGTCCTCTGCTTGTTCCTCTCCCTCGGGTACCCTGCACATACTGTCTCAGTTAGTCACCTTGGCAACAGAAAGGGGTTTCGTCACGAGCTCCCATCTTTTCTCCAGATATGTAGATGGCTTCTTCCAGAAAATGCCAGCTCAGCCCCAGCCCTTCCCAGCAGCTCTGATGGAGCAAGAGGGGACAGCTCCAGTGCCCCCTCGCATCCCCCCCCCCAGCATTCTGGGCCCTCTCCAGTGAGGATCCAGGCCATAGACCTAGTGTCACTGCACCCCGGCATAGCATGGGACCCTCCCCTGAGGACTCTGTCTTCACAGCCCAGCATGTGGGCAAGTTCAAGCTGGCCTCACCCCTGCCCTAGCTCTCCAAGCTCACACAGTCTTACCAGGTCTGCACACAAATGTCAGCAGAAGACAGTTGCTTTCAGCATTTCCAGCTCCATAGTACAGCATCTGTCCAATTAGCCCTGCCACTTGTCCTGGGACTTGACTTGGGGAAGGGCCTCCATTTCCCTGGCCAAGCTCTACTGATCCCAGTCTGACCAACAGGCAGCCTGAGACCCAGGATGTCCATCTACCGAGGCTGCCTCCACAATGGTCCCATAGGACGCAGACTCCCAGGACCAGCTGCCTGCAGCCAGCAGCTCCCCAAGTGTGGGAAGCAGATCCCTCATGCACATAAGGTGACTTCCTGGGGGTAACACTACAGCTTTAAATCACACTGACTCTTGGCCTTCTTTAGCAAAACAAAAACAAACTAAGGAGAAAATAAACAAAGGGAACTACATCAAAATAAAAAGCTTCTGCACAGCAAAAGAAACCATCATCAAAATGAAAAGGGAAACCACTGCATAGGAGAACATATTTGCCAATGATACATCTGATAAGGGCTTAATATCCAAAATATATAAAGTACTCATACACCTCAACAAAAGGAAGACAAGAAATCCAATTAAAAATTGGGCAGAAGACCTGAATAGACATTTCTCCAAAGAGGACATACAAATGGCCAAGAGACATATGAAAAAATGTTTAACGGTGCCAGCTGGCATGGCTCAGTGGTTGAGCATCAACCTATGAACCAGGAAGTCACCATTCGATTCCCAGTGAGGGCACATGCCCAGGTTGTGGCTCAATCCCCAGTGTGAGGGGTGCAGGAAGCAGCCTATCAATGATTTTCTCTTATTGATGTTTCTATCTCTCTGCCTTCCTCTTTGAAATCAATAAATATATATATTTTTTAAATGCTCAAAGTTACTAAACATCAGAGAAATGCAAACTAAAACTACAATAAGATATCACCTCACACCTTTGAGACTGCTACAATCAATAAATAAGTGCTGGTGAGAATGTGGAGAAAAGGGAACCCTAGTTCACTGCTAGTGAAGAATGCAGATTGGTACAGCCACCATGGAAAACAACATGGAAGTGCCTCAAAAAATTAAAAATGGAACTGCCTTTTGACCCAAGATCCCACTTCTGATAATATATCCTGAAATCCCTGAAATATCAATCAGAAAAAAATATATATGCACCCTTATGTTCAGAGCAATGTTATTTACAATAGCCAAGATTTGGAAACAGCTCATCAGCAGATGATTGGATAAAAAAGCTGTGGGACATTTATACAATAGGATACTATGCAGCTATAAAAGGAGGTATCTCTTACCCTTTAGGGCATCCTGGATGGACCTGGAGACAATTATGCTAAGTGAAATGAGCTAAACTGAGAAAGACAAATATCACATGATCTTACTTATTTGTGGAATCTGATGAACAAAATGAATTGACCAATAAAATAAGATCTGAAGCATAGAGGCATGAAACAGACTGACATACCTCGGTGTGGAAATGAGGGGACAATAAGATATAAACCAGAGCACTAACACTTAGTAAAGGCCCAGTACATGAATTCGTGCACCCGTGGGGTCCCTCGGCCTGACCTGAAGCCATTGGGCTGAAACTGGCAGTCCAATGCACCTGCCACTCCTGCCTACTGCTCCTGGCCCTGCTATGCTTGCCTTGGGCTTGAGCCCAGTCAGTACTGATTGGGAGAGGCTTACATGCCTCAGCAGCACCTGCCAGCCATGAGTCTGGAGCCCATTAGTCAGCTGAGCAGTGCTACCACTGTGGGAGTGCACTGACCCCAAGAGGCAGCTCCTGAATTGAGTGTCTGCCCCTTGTGGCCACTGCATGTCATAACAACTGGTTGACAGGTCATTCAGTCACTTAGGCTTTTATGTATAGATATATGCATAGCCCATGGACAGGGCAATAGGGTGGTAAATGCCTGAGGGTAGGGGTGGGGAGAAAAATGGGAGACATCTGTAATACTATCAACAATTAAAAATATATTTATTAGGAAAAACCAAGATGGCGGCACAGGTAAACACCTAAACTGCTGCCTCATACAACAATTTCAAAACTACAACTAAAAGACAAAACGGATATCATCCAGAACCATAAGAAGGCTAGCTGAGTGGAAATTCTACAAGTAGAAAGAAAGAAAAGCACACTGAGACTCAGAGGAGCTGCAGAAGGCAGAGGTACTGAGACACGCGTGAAGGGAGGACTGGCAACTGAGTGTGCGGCTGGCTTTCTCAAGCAGGAGAGAGACAAAAGCTCTTGACTGCACTGAACACCAGTTCCAGAAGAGACTCTGAGGACCCAGATTCATACAGGGTGAAACTAGACTGTCAGGAAAGAGAAAAGCACACTGAGACTCAGAGGAACTGTGAAAGGCAGAGGTGTATGCATGGAGAAGGCAGGCAATTGGTAAGTGGCTGGCTTTCTCAAGCAGTAGGAAGACAAAACTCCCGACTGCACTGAACTCCAGTTCCAAGTGAGACTCTGGGGACCCAGACTCATTCAGGGAGAAACTGGACTGTCTGACAGCGGGTGGAACTCGAGGGCAGCTTTCTCTCAGAGGTGCTTGCAGTGATTACCATGGGACACTGAGACACAGGGGTCTATTAAGGCAAGGCTGACAGGAAACCAAGGCAGTCTGCTCTGCCCTGAGACTCCGCTCCATCCAAGCTGAGTACAGAGGCTTTTGCAAGTCTTGTCTCAGAAGAGTCTCCAGCACAGTTTTTCCAGCTTAGACACAGCTAATCCTCACAGCCAATTGGCCTGGAGGTCAATTGCTCCCAGTGATACCAACAACAAGCAAGGCTTAACTACAAGACTGTGCATACAGCCCACAAAGGGGTGCACCAAGAATGTCCACATCAGATAGGGGAGAGAAACCAAGATAGTGGCATAGGTGAACACCTAAACTGCTGCCTCGCACAACAATTTCAAAACTACAACTAAAAAACAGAACAAACATCATCCAGAACCACAGGAAAGCTGGCTGAGTGGAAATTCTACAACTAGAAGGAAAGAGAGGGGCTCACAGAGACTCAGAGGAGCTGCAAAAAGCTGAGGTACTGAGACAAGGGGAGAGGACAGGCAGCAGAGTGCCTGGCTGGTTTCCTCTAGTGGGAGGGAGACAGAAACTCCCGACTGCACTGAACCCCAGTTCCAGGTGAGACTCATATGGGGGGAGTCCGGACTGTTGTGAAAAGGGAGGAGTGCACGGAAGCTTAGGGGAGCTGAGAAAGACAGAGGTCTGGAGGTGCGCGAGCCAAGTGCGCACACAGAGGGCTGACTGCTGATTGTGCCTCTGGCTTTCTCTAGTGGGAGGAAGACAGAACCTCCCAACTGCGCTGAAATCCGCTTCCAACTGCACTGAACTCCAGTTTCGGGCAAGACCGTGGGGACTCAGACTCATACGGGTCCCTGGAGAGCACAGAAACTCAGGGGAACTGGAAAGGCAGAGGTCTGGAGGCATGCGAGCGTGAGTGCACAGAGAGGGCTGCACAGAGAGGGCTGCACCGATTACCGAAGGCATTTCTGGGTTTGATATCCAGAGAGTGAGTTCCAAATGGCCTGTGCCCTGGCCGCCAGAATGCTGCTCCCTCTAGAGGACCAAGCCTCCCCCTCCTGAATGAGGAGGGGTCAGGGCGCTTTCATGCCCTCTGCTCCCCCTTCCACCAGAACAGCAGTGGGTCCCCAGGGACCCACACTGGTCGTTGGCACAGAGCAGGAGTGGGTGGGAGGCCTTTCCTGAGAGCCTGCGGCACAGGGTCTGCTCGGCGCTTGTGGACACTGGGGAACCTCTTATGGATGCTTGTCACTAGGAGTCGGTCTGGCTGGAAGCTTTAGGTCAGTGTTTCTAAAAGTTTGGTCTTCGGATGTCCCACATCTCTTATTTAAAATATAGATTTTGGTGCGCTCCTGGAAACACGCCTTGTCTTTACCTCATCTCCCTCTCTTCCTTCCCCTCCCTAAACTGCTAACACCTAAACTGCTGCCTTGCACAACAATTTCAAAACTACAACTACCCCTCCCCTCCTTCTTCCTACTTCATGCACTTTACCATTAGCTTCCTCACTCCCAAACTCGGAGGGTCCTTCCTTTACCTCCATAACTTGTTTCCTAAGCCCATTTCTTCTAGGAATTACTTCTTCTACCTCTGTGATTTACCAAACAAATGCTCTCTTATAGCTTGGTTCTTGGCTCTGAATTCTTTTGTAGCTGAAATCCAAGCACCGAGGCTCCTGATCCAGGTTGGGTCTGACCCCAGTAGTCAGAACCGGTTGCCATCCCTGCCACTTGCTTCCAGGTTCATCCATGTGGTAATATGTATCAGCCTACAGCAAGTATGTCAGCCTACAGCAAGAGCCTGCGGGCCGCATGCAGCCCACAATGAATATTTTTGCGGCCCAGCCAATATAACGGTATGTAAGAAACATTTTAATAAAAACTTAATAACTTAATTTTTACAATATCCTGTTATACATAATTATTAATAACAAACTATGATGTTCGCTAATGACTGATTATTATAACCATGTTGCACTCATTTCCCTTACGTGCCTTACACGCAGGCACACCATTTCTCCCCACTAATACCAGCAGCGAATATTTTAGCAGCCTATGGCCACATCATTAGTCTTGGACTTCTTTGGTGAGCGCAACAGGAAATATTTCGCTTTTGGAGAACAAGAACAATAGGTTATTTGCTTTACACTTATTAATTTGTGCAGTTATTCAGTGTCTGGTAAGTTAATATTCAAGAAAAAATTAATTTTTATTAAAATGTTCTTTTATGTTAACGATTATTGATTTATTTCAGCCCTTTGTATTCAGCATGTCTCTATCGAAATAAGCCTACATTTCTATGAAAATTGAAGCTTTTGTTTTTTTATGGCTCACATAAATTTAAACCTTGTTTATTTGGCCCATGTTAGCCTTTGAGTTTGACATGCTTGTTGTAGAAAATCTGTAAAATTAATTTGGAACTGTTGATATAATTATTAGGTCCGATCAAATAATTGAATCAGCACCCCCATGTCTTGGAACTGACATTTAGATCACTTTACAACCAACATTCCCTTTAGCTCAGACCAGCGGTCTCCAATCTTTCGGACCTCATGGACCACCAGTGGTTCACGGAACACTGGTTGGTGACCACTGGCTTAGACCACATTCCACTTACTAAGACCATTATCCTTCCCCTCGGGACCTTTCTAGGATTCAGACCCGCCCAGAGAGTTCTCATCCAGAAAGAGCCTGCCTAGAGTCCTTTAAAAACTCTGACTCCCCACCCATGGGTGCTAGCACCACTTTGGGGCTCAGCCCATCTGGTTTGCAATTCCTTACTACTTGTGGCCTCCTGCATTCCTCTTTCAATGACCCTAGCAATTATGTCTTGTGCTTTGTTCAAGTTATGTTTCTTAAAGCTAAAAGCATGTCTAAAATGTCTTCATAAAAGTCCATCTAAGAAATGCTGGTTATTTGCTTTTTTGTTTATTATTGAAAATTGAGGTTTCTAAGAGTTCAAAGTATAAATTAAGTTGGAAAGAAATAGTATGGTTTTGGTAATAGGATGTATAAGGGATGGAAATATATTTTGAAGGAAAAAGAAAGTGAATTGTTTTAAAGCTGGTTGTTTCTGGATGAGTAAAAAGACTTGGGAAAGTTGTAGAAAGGTTTGTGAATATTATAGAAGGTTTGTAAAGAGAAATGTTAAAAGAAAGTTATAATGACAGGCCAAACTGAAACTAAACTTAATACAGTAAATACATTGCTTTTCATTTGACTTTAATAAAAGTGACAGTGATTTTAGGGGGGAAATGTGTTTCAATAACTATAATAATATAGTTATCAATATTAGCGCCTATTTCAATTAATTGTCTTCAAAGTTTTATTTTTTACCTATAAGTTGAACTGGATCCTGAATTTTTCTAATGTTCTTAAATATTTGACTACAACCCTCCAAACTAATATTTCATTTTTCTCAAGTCCTTTGACTTGGAATTAGTGAGAATTAAATGTTTTTTTCTTTCCACTGGACCACTTTTCAAAATTCTTGTCATTCTTTTGCCCCAATAAATATTTTTAATAATATTTTTATTGAATTTTTTTAGAGAGAGGGAAAGACAGAGAGAAATATCACCCAGGCTGGGGAGGAGGCTGCAACCAGTCATATGCCCTGGACCAGAATCGAACCCAGGAGTCTTTCTGTCCACAGGCCCATGCTCTATCCACTAAACCAAACCATCTAGGGCTGCCCAATATGATTTATAACAGGGTTTATCTCTACCAGATTATTAAACCCTAGTCATACTCAAGAAGTACCACCTCTGGACACCATCGCCACCTCCTTCCCTGCCCAGGCCTCATTGCCCTTGACAGAGAGCAAGGATCTCTTGGCTCTGAAGAAAAATGTCACTCCTTTTCAGCAGGAAGCAGTTACAGAAAAGACCCTGAGCTCCTATTCTCAGAAATAATTCAGAGGCAAGGTCCTTCAGGGGGATATTGCAGGCAGTTAGACAGACATGAGCACAGTAAGGACGATGGGTCAGGTACTGGATGTCACCAGGGTGGAAAGCCCTAGGTGCCAAGCAACAGGACAATCAATTGTAGGGTTTGGGCCTCAACCCCAGGGTGACTCTTCCTCCCTTAGCATATCAATGGTCATGTGGTTTGGACCCTCTCCCTAGAGATAACATCTAGGCCTCAGTTGTTATTTCACTGCCAGGACCAGCTGCATTGAAGAATGACCCCTGGTGCCAGCCAATCAGTGGAGACCACAACCCTGAAAGGACACACCTGGAAAACTGCTGGCTATTTTAGAAGATCTCCCCTGGAATGTCCCCTAAAATCTCCACCTCTAACATCCCTAGGACGGAAGACCTCCTGTGCTCTCCCTCCTGGGAGAACACCTGGGCCTTTCCCATTTCCCTCCCCTTTCCCTCCCCCCTCCCCTCCCCTCCAGGCACCTTACATTACCTTCCTCACTCCCGGGTTCTACGGCTGTCCTTTATCGCTATAAATTGCTTTCTAAGCCCATTTCATCTAGGAATTACTTCTACCTCTGTGAGTTACCAAATTAACTGTTCTCTTACAAAGATAGATAGATAGATAGATAGATAGATAGATAGATAGATAGATAGATAGATAGAT